>CAUYQV010007664.1:0-55000 GCA_963574575.1 Galagoides demidoff
TGCCTGTGGTCCCAGCTACTTGGGAGGCAGAGGCAGGAGCCTCGCTTGAGCCCAGGAGTTGGAGGTTGCTATGAGCTGTGATGCCATGGCACTCTACCCAGAGGGATAGCTTGAGGCTCCGTCTCAAAAAAAAAAAAAAAAGAGTTGAAACTCTTAAAATTTTAATATCAAATAATATTCCACCATCGTTTTTAAGAAAGTGAAATATTGCATTTATAACCCCTAACACGTTGACCGTGCATCTGTAAGCATAGTTGACCCTTAGCAGCCTGAAATTAGTGACCTGGTAGCCTCATGTGGTTTATCTTCTGGCTTGGTAGCCGTGCTGGGGCAGCTCCCTGTCCCTCGCTTTGCAGTGGCCTCTGTGCAGGGACTTCCAGGACTCTTTGCCTTATATGGGCAGCATCCAATGCCCTCTAAGACCTACTTCTTCCATTTCCTGTCTACTAAATATTGTCTTTCCGTCAAACCATTCTTTTAAATCCTGTGACTGCTGCTACTTGTATGAACAACTAAAGGTACCAAATGTAAGCAGGAAAAGAATGTTGTACCATAGTCCTCCCTTTTTCAAGGTTTCCTACCCATAGTTAACCACTGTCTAAAAATATCAATTGGAAAATTACAGATAACATGTAAGTTTGAAACTGTGTGTGCACCATTAGTGTGATGAAATCTTGCACTGTCCTATCCAGGAAGTGAATCGTCCCTTTGTCCTGAGCATCCATTCTGGACAAGTTCCCCACCTGTTAGTCACTTCAGTGGCTGTCCTGGTCTTCAGAGAGTCTGTCATGGTTATCACAATGCTAATGTTCAAGTCACACTTATTTTAATTAATAATGATTCCAAAGCACAAAAGCAATGGTGCTGGCAATTCATATAAGCCAAAGAGAACCTGTGAAGGGCTTTCTTTAAGTGAGAAGGTGATCGTTTATTATAGGTGTCTGTGATAGGGCAAAACACAGATATCTGTAGGACTCAGTATAGCTGTGGTTTCAGGCATCCTCTGGGGTCTTGGAACCTGGTAGATAACAGGCAACTGCTGTGTGCAAAGTCACAGCTACCTAAATATTACACACTTCCTAGATAACAAATCCTTTGACCCTCTTAAAAAACACAATTTTCTCAGTAAGTACCTGAAGATATGTTATTGCTGGTGAAGAGTTTTAATACAAAGGCAAACCAGCAGAATAACATGACCGAGATATTTTAAAGTACATTTTTAATATCATTTAAATCACATCAGTGACACAATGTTATTATTTCCATAAGAAACAAGACCTTCTCATGAGGTCAAATTTGAATAATGGACTAATTTGCAGTCCCACAAATGTAAAGGCATTCCTTTCTCTCTGCATCCACACCAGTGTCTATTGTTTTTATATTTTTTAATGAAAGCCATTCTGACTGGTTAAGATGATATCTTTTCTTGATTTTAATTTGCATTTCCCTGGTGATTATGACATTGAGCCATTATTCAGATGTTTATTGGCCGTTTGTCTGTCTTCCTTTGAGAAGTTTCTGTTCTCTATGGGAAACAATATGGAGATGCCTCAAAGGACGAAAAGTAGATGGTTATCATTTAATCCAGCAATCCCACTACTGGGCATTTACCCAAAGGATACACACACTTCTCAGACTTCTGTACAATCAAACAATTGAAATTATTTCATTGCTTCTTTAGAATTCCAATTTTCTAATCACTTACTCTTACTTCTATCTTTTGAGCTCTCTATAACCTCTCCAGATTTCAGTAGTCCAAAGTTTGATGCACTGTTTTAGTATGAAAATGAGAAATGTAAAATGTAGTTGAAGTTTTATCTTAAAATTTTTATAGCACCTGCTTTTTATAGCACCTTTCAGCAATGTATGTTCAAACCTCTAAAATAATACTGCTGAGCTGAATTATGTTCAATTGGTGCTTCCTGTGATCTCCAGTTTCCTCTCTGCCATCTTCAGGCCTAATTAGTCATTCTCTGTCTTGTATACATCATGTTTTTCCTTACAGTGATTCCTGCTTTGTACCTGACCTCAGGATTTTCATTATTTCTGGCTACTGTCCCAACTTTTCAAGGTCAAACTTTTTTACAATCTTCTTCTCTAAAGTGCTAACCAACCCACACATTTATTCTCCTAGGTCACAGATAAAAAATATAAGACTGTACTTAATCCAGAACCTGTGGTATTTTCCTTACAACGTCTGTACAGTGGTTATTAACAGGACAGTGTTAATTGGAAACATGTCTGTGTAGTAGCCAATTAGATAAAATCTGCCAAGTATATAGCTCCAGTCTTACATCAACCCATTAGCTCTACAATAGTCCATAATCTTGGACTATACTTCTGATCTCACTTATTTTATAAACTCCAAGAACATTAAATATCAAGTTGCAATTTATAACAATAACCTATTATAAAAAGCTTATCTATCTATCTGTACCAAGATATTGACTAAATATGTAGGCAAAATATAGACAAACCAGGCCAGTAATTCTGTCTAATTATGGCTTCTTAATCCTAAAGAAGAATCATGGAATGAATGAAAATGGAATGAATGAAAAGAGAGAAGTCTTACAATAACTTATGTATGTTGGCTTGGTGCCTGTGGCTCAAGTGGCTAAGGTGCCAGCCATGTACACCCAAGGTGGCAGGTTTGAATCCAGCCCTGGCCCGCCAAACAACAATGATGGCTGCAACCAAAAAATAGCCAGGCTTTGTGGCGGGCGCCTGTGGTCCCAGCTACTTGGTAGGCTGAGGCAGGAGAGTTGCTTGAGCCCAGTAGTTGGAGGTTGCTGTGAGCTGAGATGTCATGGCACTCTACCCAGGGGGACAGCTTGAGGCTCCTGTCTCAAAAAAACAAAACAAAACAACTTATGTATGTTATTAGCCTTATGATTTTCATCATATACAGAAAATTATATTCAGAAAGCTTTGTTAAATTGTTGTCTTTACTCTTTTAAGACAATGACACAATAATTTTATGAACTAAGTGTTATTGAAAACTATCACAAGAAGTGGCCTATTTTTCCTTTCAAAATTCTGAATAATTTTTTTTTATTGTTGGGGATTCATTGAGGGTACAAAGAACCAGTTTACATTGATTACATTTGTTAGGTAAAGTCCCTCTTTATAATTGTGTCCTGTTCCCAAAAGGTGTGTCACACACAGTTACTCACCCCCACTGCCTCCCTCCTTCCCTCTCTCTACTCTCCCCTTCCCCCACCCTCTACTGTCTACTAGGTAAAATTCTGAATAAAAGTGTATATGCACAGAATATTAATGCAAAATCTATCTAGACATTTTCATATAAGGATCATTCACATGCATCTTGAGTTGTCACTTCCCTTGACATATAAGACTTCTCTATAGAAAAGTGTATCTTATCTTCCAAATCAGCCACCCTTGGGTGTTCTCATTATGGAATGGTAGCAAATTTTCAGACTCTTTTCTTGGTCCTTCTCATCTTTCTGGCCTTTAAAAGTTGGATGTGTTTAGAACTCAGAAGATAAGTCTCCTCTGTTTTCCATCAGCCATAACTTGTGTGAATTTATACAATCTCATGCATTTAGGCAATATCTAAATTTTAAACATTTTTCCATGAACTCCTCCATACCTTACTAATCATTATAATCTGCTCCACTTAAAGTAGTCCCTTCATAATTCTTCAAACGCTGAAGCTTACTTATTCCTTAGGACATTTTATTTTTCTATTAAATTGAGACCCTAGTACACCAGATCTCAACATGCAATCCTCACTCAAATGTCCCATGAAGGGTGAGACCTTCCCTGAATACCCAGTTTAAAATGTTCACCCAAACACAACTCCCTGTTCCTGTTCCCTGTTTTAGTTTCTTTTTAACATTAATATCTAACATGATACAAAGTTATTTCTTAATGATTTTGACTTCCCTTACTGGATTAAACTGAATTATTTTCAGATTTGTTTAGTATTGTTTTCTAGTGCTTAGAATGGCACTGGGCATATAACAGCATGTCAATAAGTACTGACCCCCAAACATGTATTACAGCTGTGTATCAGGATGTGAGAATACAGAGTGGTCAAAATGTATGATCTTTGGTCCAACTTCCTAGGACTAGAAGTCTAGCATCACCACTTTCTAAGGGTATAACTTTGGAAACAACATATAAGTACACCAGGTTTTGATTTCCTTGTCTTTAAATGGAATGATGAAAGCTACTACCTATATTAGTTTCCAAGGGATATTTAAAATAAAAGACCACCACATAATAGATAACCTAAAAAAACAGACACTCATTCTCTCACAGATCAAAAAGCTGAACGTCTAAAATCGAGGTGTTAATATGACTATGCTGTCTCAGAGCGTTCTTGGGGAGAATCTGTTCCATGCCTCAGGTTGTGGCCACCTTGGCTTGTAGATGAGAGTTTAGTCTTGGCTTCCAATGTCACGTGGATTTCTTGCCTGGGTTTCCTGTGTCTCTCTCAAAAAAATCCAAGGCATTGGGTTTAGGATTCACCCAGAATAATCCAATACGATCTCATGTTAACTAGATTATATCTGCAAAGACTCTATTTCACAAAAGGTCACATTCTGGTCACTAAAATAAAATGATAAGAATGAAAAAAAAATATTAAAAGAGCTAACTCTCAGTGCATAGTCCATGCCAAGCACTGTCCTGTAATTTACATGAGTTAAGTCCTTTAAACCTCAGAAAAACTAAATGGTCTAAGTACTATTATTTTCTCTTGATTACTAACTAAAAATAGAGACCCAGAGAGGTTGATAAATCACTCAATGACAAGGAGTTAATAAGTGGTGGAGCCAGCATTGGAACCCAGGAGCCTGGTGCCATCATCCTACGTCGTATGCACTGGGCTGACTAGCTCTCTACATTAGTTCACAATCCCATTTGATTTGCTACAATTCCTCTGGACTGCAAATATCCAAGGGATGCCTGTCTTGCTCACCAGTGTACACTCAGGGTGCAGTAGACTTCCTGGCATCCAATAGGTGCTTTAATTTGTTTAATAAATGACTTGCTATGTTTCCAATAGGGTGAAACTAATACACTCTATATTTATAAATAAATATTGAGCAAAACTTTGATCTTGATATCTCTCTAAATTAGAAAAGCATATGTCTGAAAACAGTGGTTCTTGTCTGAATATTATGTAGCTATATTACCAATTGATCAGCTCTGAAAACCATTTAAGGCATAATCAATAATCCATTTAGTAACTGGTGTGAAAACATCTCTCCTATATTGATTTTAGAAGAATTACAATCCCAAATGCCACATTCCCATTTGATCATATCTCCTCTCACGAGGTATTTTATATTCCTTACTTTAGCATTTCTTTACAGTAAGAATAATTATGTCTCTAATCATTGAGCAGTGTTGCGTGTTTGAATTGCTCAAATCTTTTTAGGTGATTTTCAAAGAGAAAAATGGAGAATATGCCCTTGCTATGTGCTATAAGCAAAAGTATTATTCATTATACCATGCTGTGCCTCCTTCTGTTACTTTGTATCAAAAAGAATAAATATATGTAAAATACCTGCAGATTCAAACTCTCTCAAATTATTAGAGCATTACTTCTAGATATGAAGTAAATTGCTCATTCTAAAAGTATTATTTTGATAATGAGTAATATTGGAATTACAAGTCTTCACTATGATATGTGAACAGACATTAGAGTGTATCTACATCTACTCTGCATCTGCAAACTAACACAAAAATATTTCAGATCAAAGAAGGGTAATACACGAGATTAGGAAGAGGAAAGGTAAGTCTGTCTTTGCAGATAACAGGATTTATAAGAATCAAAACCTAGACAAACTGACTAAAATAAAGATCTGAGAGACAGATCTTTGTATATATGAAAACTGATATATTAAAGAGGTGGTAAGAACTCAGTGGAGCAAGGACAGATTCTTACAATTGTGATAGGAAAATTTGTTTCTCATATGGAAAAATAAGTCCATCGCCGTCCATGAAAATGGATTATATATATGCACACACATAAAAAAATTACATTATAAAAGCACAAATCTAAAATATTAAAACCAGATGTAAAAACACATTATAAATAAGTTGGATTAATTTAATTACATTAAAATTTTAAAAATTTCTTATAATGAAAGAAACCACAAACAAAGCTATAAACATACCAGGAGATGCACAGAAAAGTTTATAATATGTGTTAAAATATAGCACCAGTGTTCATGAGTACATATTTATATTCATGCTTTAATGCTTACATGTTGTTTTATGTCTTGTAGACTCTTGGGATAGAATGATAAATAAAGGAAGAAGAGATATCAACCTTTTGGGAGTTTACATCTTAGCTGAGAGGATTGAAAATAATAAGTAATATGTAGTGTGCAAGAAAAAGCAGAGCCAAGAGAATCAAGTCAATGAAATTGGATGGTGAATTGTAATTTTAGGCTGAGTGGTCAGAGTAGGCCTCAATGACTTGTAATCCTAGCACTCCGGAAGGCCAAGGACAGTCGATGCCCTGAACTTAGGAGTTTGAGACCACCCTGAGCAAGAGTAAGACCCCATATCTACTAAAAATAGAAAAACTAGCCAGGACTTGTGGCAGGCATCTGTAGTCCCAGCTGCTTGGGAGGCTGAGGCAAGAGGATCACTTGAGCCCAGGAGTGTGAGGTTGCTGCTGTGAGCTACAATGATGGCATTCTACCCAGGACACCGGAGTGCGATTCTGTCTCAAAACAAACAAACAAACAAAAAACCCCCAAAACGAATAACAACAACAACAACAACAACAACAACAAAAAAAAAAAACAGAGAGAGAAAGAGAGAGAGACTATACACAACTATACTTGCTGAGCAACAACTTATAAAACTGTGGTATTGGTTTTTCATGTATCAGATTTTCAGACAGAAAAGCTGTTACAAAAGCTCTAATGTTTTAACTTGTCAATATATTTGAGGAATAAATAAAAGCCAGTGTGTCTAGAGTGGAAGGAGGAGGGAGGTGAGTAACAGTTGAAGATGTCAGAACAGATAATAGGAGCAGAGTCTTAGCTCCCATGAGAATCCTCATAGGCCATTGTTAGGGATGCGGCTTTTACACTGAGTGAGTCAGGAGCCCTTGTGGGTATTTGCTCCCAGCAAATATGGGCTGCATTTTAAGAGGAGCAAAATTTCAAATCAATTAAAAAATTACAAATAACACAACCACACCGTGAGCAAAAGATGTAAATGTGCAATACACTAAATAGAAAAACAACCTTTTATAACCATATGTTTAATTTTAAATTTATTTTATTTCAAAATGTTTGAGGTTCAGCTAATAAGTCCTCAGAAGAAAATGCATAGGCTTAACAGTTTTGTTAATAAATTAAAAATATGGACAAGCCAATTAATTTAATTATTCCACAATAAAAACATACAAATACAACTTTTTATTCTCTTGCCCCAAAGGGTACATAGACAACTATGTATTTTTGCCTTTGAAAATTTTGAAGTTGATTAGTGTGAGTTTATGTTTTTGTTGTTGAGATGACTGAATCCATAGACACTTGAACTGATTATCCTGATTGTGCATCCTTTTTCTTCCAATTAAAGGTGTGGGGTCTTGAGCAAATAACCTCAGGCTTTAGATTCTTCATTTATAAAATGGAGATTATATTAGTACATATTCTAGGGTAGATACGAAATTAAACAGATCTAATGTGCATATCTTCTTTAGTGTAATACTGAAACAGGATAGGCACCCATGGTAATTGATATGATTGTTATAATAACTTTGTATATATGGGCATAATGAATATATTTTATATAGTTTATTTCATAATTAATTGACTCTATTAACCAAAAGAATATTATTGATTTACTTAAGTTTTCTTCATATTTCAAATTATGTGAAAAATGTTTTAAGATTCATCCTTATTTATGATACGGTTTAATTTAGTTTTCTGCTATATTGTTGATTACCTCTTCCTTGACAATTATACCAATTATACCATTTGCTATTGTATAATATCCCTTATTAGCACATATAAACAGATTTGGCTTGAGTCCAATTTGTCAGATTTTAACATTACTACTCTTGATCTATCTTAAATTATTTTGCCTGCTGTATCTTTGTCCATCCTTTTTTCCCTGTGGAATTTTAGTGGAAGAATGAAAAGAGGCCAGATTAATTCAGTGGATTTTTGTTCTGTTAAAAACACATTAACAATGTTTTTCTTCATCTTCCAATAGACATGTTTGAACAAATATTATTTTATCTATATATTTAAATTAAGTAGTTACAGGCCCTATCTCATGTTTCTAGGAAAATTTCACTTTCACACTTTCCTCTTCCCCCCTTAGCCAATGTCTGTTTGTTAACTGAAATTTGAAATTTAATGTCAGTTTACTAAGTTTTTCTTGCAAACTCTTTTTCAGTTATATTAATAACAGTTATATTACAATTTCAAGTAATGTTACCATGAAATTTTATTTAATTTTGTAATTTATTGGGTTTGTCATTCATGGTCTTTTACCGTTTGTTTTCCTGAGATATATTTTTATTTAGATTTTCATTTGGTTAGAGAATTTCCTTTGGAAGGATGGATGGGTTACATGTCCTCTGAGCTACAGAATGTGTAAGATACTCTAGAACTAGTCTGCCTGGGTTTAATTTCAGCCATACTTCTTGCTAGTTTATGTAACGATTCAGTACTTCAGTTTTCTTTTCTGAAAAATGCGTGGGATTAAAATAAAGAAACATTTATAAATCACTTAAGGAACTAGGTGGAAAGCTAAGCAACATATCAGTTTGTGCTTAATAATATGAAATGTTTCAGAATCTTATATCTTCCACTGTCAATGAAAATCAATTGATTATGCTTTTTGTAGATAATGTGTTCTCTTATCTGGAAAATTTAAGATTCTGTCTGTACTGGAGTCATGGACTGAATGTTTTTGTCCCCCCAGTAAATATCATATATTGAAGCTCTAACCCTCCTCACCAGAGTGGCAATATTTGGAAATTCATTTTATAAAGACGTATTTAAGGTTAAATGAGGTCGTATAGGTGGGGCACTGATCCAAAAAGATTAGTGTCCTTATATGGCAAAGTGCCCAGAGAGCTCTCCACGCTCTTTCCACACACATGCACAAAGGAGTCCTGTGGATACTGCCAGAAGACAGCTCTTCCAAGGCAAAATAGAGGTCTCAAAGTCAAAATTCCTCTGTTAATATCTGGATGTTGGATGTGGGGCCTCAAGACTGGAAGAAATAAATCAGTTTGTGGTATTTTGTTACGGCAGCCTGACCAGACTAATACACCTGGCAATTAAGAAACATCCTAGGCTATTTCTCAGTCTGTGTCTTAACACTTAGTGAACGGTATTGATGTGACTAGCCAAACCATTCTAATTTTATTTTATGGCTCTCCATCATTCTGCATCTAGTTTTTGCAACTATAATTTTCACCCATTTTTGTCTCTTTTCTCTTTTCATTTTCTGTTGTGTAATTTATTTATTTAGTCTTCTATTACTAAAATATATTTTGGTGATGCCATTTAATTTGGCATCTCTTCCACTAAGTCAAAATTATCTAATAATCATGATGTTTTAATTTCCAAAATCATTTTGTTAGTTTCTTTGTAACATTTTCTTAAATTGTATTATTTTTCATACTATTAATTATAGTATGAATTAAATCAGAAAATAGTAGGAATAATGATATAATTATTATTATTATTAATACAATTATTATTCATACTATTTCCTGGTTTTTATAGTAAATTTTCCTCTATACAAACTCCCATTTACTTTGGTTGCTACCTTTAAGTTGCTGAACTTCCTTAAATGGCCTGAAAACTTTATTGTTATAAAAGCTTATCTGAGTTCTTTTAACTTTTTTTTATCATTTACATTAGACAACTAGGGTCTCTGAGCTATTGGTTTTCTAATGGGAAGATTTGCTTCTTCTGTCAGCCAGTGATAATAGTTTGGAGTCTCTCACTTTTAGACATGGACCTTTTGTGTAAAAAAGGGCCACAGACCAGGAAGGCCTAGAGCTTCTTGATATATAGAATTGGAGCAGGTCATCACATCAGAATAATGTCTCTTGAGGGCAACAAAAAAATGTATGGAAGTTATGGGTTTTTCTAAAAGTAACATTAAGTGCTTTGACAGAGGTAGTTCTTGATGTACTGATAGATCTGCTTGATTCAGCCAGGGAGGCCCATGAAATAGTTGCAGAAATGGAAATTGTTCCCTTGGAGCTGTCAGCATGTGAAAGTCTGACAATTATGTTCATGAACTTGCCTCTGTCTGCTTACATTGGCAGCACTGTACAAACAAGTCAGTAAGGTTTCATAAACCTTAGTAAATCAATGTCTCACAACTGTGTTCCTGTTAATGTGTAGTGCTGTCTTGCTGAGGGACATTCATTATTGTTGTGTGTTTTTGTGTGTCATACCACGACAGTTCTCTAAATGGTTATTCTAAAAAAAGAGCTCCAAATTGCTTTGAAGTGGAGACTAGGCATTGGCACCTGGTTATAGCTTCCCTAGGGGAGTGATTCAAAGGTGATCACAGTGACATTCAGTAATGAAGTATAGAGGACTTTTTCTAGGATGAGTTCAAAAGCTTGTCAAAACTTTGTATTTTATTAATTTAGTTGTTGCTTCAATAAATTAAAAAAACTAGTCCATCAAAAGACATGTTAGTCCATATGTCAGAAGAGATAAGCAGGAGAAGCACATGACGTCTAGAGAGTCTTAGGAAGCGATTAAAATAATATGACACATTAAAGTAAGGAATAGATCACTGCAACTGAAAAAGTATAGAAAAAGGCCTCAAAAAGCTCATAGAAAATAATTTTCGATAATCTGGGTATATAACTAATAGAGGAATTGCAGGATCCAATGGTAGGTCTACTTTTAGTTCCCTGAGTATTCTCCAAACTTCCAAAAAGGCCATTATTAGCTTGCGTTCCTGGTGTAGAAGCGTTCCCTTCTTCCCATATCCACTTCAACATCTGTAGTTTTGGGATTTTGTGATGTGGGTTAATCTTACTGGAATTAGATGATATCTTAACGTGGTTTTGATTTGCATTTTGCTGATGATTAAAGATGATGAGCATTTTTTCATGTGTTTGTAGGCCATATGTCTGTCTTCAGAGAAGTTTCCATTCAAGTCTCTTGCCCACATAGAAATGGAGTTATTTGTTCTTTTCTTATTGATTAGTTCAAGTTCTCTGTGGATTCTAGTCATTAGACCTTTGTTGGAAATACAACCTGCAAAAATCTTCTCCCATTCTGAAGGCTATCTGTTTGCTTTACTTACTGTGCTCTTGACCAGGCAGAAGCTTTCTAGTTTGATCACCTGTTGTGCACAATGCAATAGTACATTTCAAAAAAATTAAGAGTAGAGAATAAATGTCTTACCACAACAAATAAGTGAGGTGATGGTTATATTAATCAGCTTGATGTAAGCATTACACATTGTATATCAAATCAGTACATTGTACCCCATAAATGTACACAGTTTTGATTTAATAATAAATAAATTAATAAATTTTGTATTCAGAAAAAATGTTCATATAAAATAGGATTAAGGCTACATGCCTGTATCCCAGCGGTTATGGTGCCAGCCACATATAACAGGGCTGGCGTGTTCGAACCTGACCTAGATTCACTAAACAACGATAACTGCAACAAAATAAAAATGACTGGCATTGTGGAAAGCACCTGTAGTCCCAGCTACTTGGGAGGCTGAGGTAAGAGAATCACTTAAGCCCAACCAAGGCTTTGAGGTTGCTATGAGCTGTGATGCCACGGCACTCTACCAAGGGCAACATAGGGAGACTCTATCTCAAAAAAAAAAAAAAAGAAAGAAAGAAAGAAAAGAAAATAGGATTAAAGACAAAAAATATATAAACTTTATCTCTTAATAGAAACTCTATCAAATTAAAGACACTTTTATAAGTGGTAATATCAGCTATTTATGTCATCCCTAATGGGACTAAAGAATTTGACCATGCAAATACAGTCTTTTACATAACTAAGTGAAGAAAAATAGGTGCCTTTTATGATTAGAAAAATAGGTGCCCTTTAAGATTAGAAAACAAAAAGGACTCAGAAGGGGCCAGATCAGGACTGTAAGATGAATCGCATTAAAACTCTCACAAAATTGCACTTGTTTGATGGGAGAGGTGAGAAGGAGGATTGTCGTGGTGGAGGAGTCTGTGATGAAGCTTTCCTTGGAAGTTTTCTGCTAAACTTTTGGCTAATTTTCTCAGCTTTCACAATAAGAAGATCATAATAAGAAGATGTTCTTGTTCTTTGGCCCTCCAGACACTCATCAAGCAAAATATCTTGAGCATCCCCCCAAAAGCTGTTGCCGTGAACCTTGCCCTAACTGGAGTACTTGTGCTCTAATTGGATTATTTACACCTCTCGGTAGCTATTTCTTTGATTGTGCTTTACTTTCAGGATTGTACTGGTAAAGACATATTCCATCTCTTTTACAATTCTTCAAAGAAAAGTTCCAGGATTTTGATATCAGTCATCTAAAATTTCCACTGAAATCTCTGCTCTTGCATGGAGCTGATTGATCTGGATGCAAAGATTTTGGCACCCATCAAGTGATAAGTTTGCTCAACTTCAGTATTTTAGTCAAACTATGTAATATGAACCAATCGAGATTTGTACTTACCATTGTTTCCACTACTAATCATCAGTCCCCTTCAACTAGGGCATGAACAAGATGAGCATTTTTCTCACAAGTTGATATGATGGTTGCCACTGCAGGCTCCTTTCCAGCACCACCTCATCACCACTTAAAATGAGATATCAGTTTGGAAACTGCTATTTTCTTTGGGGGCATTGTCCTCATAAACTTTTCAATAAGCATCAGTGGTTTTGCCATTCTTCCACCCAAGCTTCACCATAGCTTCATTATAAAGCTGACATTTGCTTCTGTTTCAGTTTTTGGGAGAATTCGTGTTTTGACAAGGTCTATTTTCAGACTCATTTCTCATCTTTCTAGTGTCTCAAACAACATCCTATTCAGATGAGTTATAACAAGTTTGTGTGGGTTTATTTTGGTGCAATTTTTTTTAATCCATGCATAGTTTTCTTCATCATATGCATCTCCCACGAACTTTTTGAAGCCCTCTTGTGTGTGATTGAGCATGTTTGTGTATATTCATATGTACATGTGTGTTATGTGTAGGTAGGTATGCCTGAAAGAGGAATCTAATATTTCTAATATTTTGTCTTACTTTTAGTAATATCAATGTGGTTTTTATTATAAAAAGGCTCAGATAAGTAAAAAGTAAATCATAAATAAACAAAAGAGGTGTTTAAATATTGAAATTATATAACACACAATCATTATATCCATATCATCAGAACATACAATTCTGATGATAATATATTGACTGACTTAATTAAGCCTTTCTCTATTATGACTTCCCTCTTCTGGGATGTAGCAGTGTTATAAGCCTCAGCAATAATATGGTTCCACATGGATTTAGGTGCATTTTGCAATTACAGGACCTTATCTCAAGATACCATGAGCCTCCTTCACTGTTCCAGAGCGGTTTGTGGAGCCCACTGAGTATTTGCGTATGTTTTTGAAGAGCAGGTATACATCATATACATCTGTGAAGGTAATGCCAAGTGAGCATCAGGGGAGACTATGGAGAAATACTTTTCTCTTTCATTCTTCAGGTAACAGTGTTAAGGTGCATTCTACACAGTTCTTCAAAAGTTCCTGGAGGCTTGATTCACAATACCCACAGAAAGAACACAGCTCAGTTCACACCTTGACATTGCACAGAGAGAACATAGCTCCGTGCACAGCT
Organism: Galagoides demidoff; assembly: GCA_963574575.1. Classification (NCBI taxonomy): domain Eukaryota; kingdom Metazoa; phylum Chordata; class Mammalia; order Primates; family Galagidae; genus Galagoides; species Galagoides demidoff. The sequence continues at coordinate 13,817 of CAUYQV010007664.1, forward strand.
TGGCATTACACAGAGAGCACACGGCTCAGTGCACAGCTTAGCATTACACAGAGAGAACACAGCTCAGTTCACACCTTGGCATTATACAGAGAGAACATGGCTCAGTTCGCACCTTGGAGTTACACAGAGAGAATACGGCTCAGTTCACACCTTGGTGTTACACAGAGAGAACACAGCTCAGTTTGTACCTTGGCATTACACAGAGAGAACACGGCTCAGTGCGCACCATGGCATCATCTCTCCCTTTTACCTGCTTTCCTCTTCTCAATCCTTCACAGATATTCCCCGAGCTCATGTTCCAAAATAAATTTTCCTTTTGAAGACTCCTATTATATCTCACTCTCTAGGGAGTATGGATGTCAGACTAAGATAATTCATTCTTATTATGAAAATATTATATCTAAATGTATTAAAGAAAATTAAACTGTGAAAGGAAATATAAAGTACTTATAATTCTGTAAGACAGTGATAATAACCATTACCTGCTTTTTCCCTATACAATTTGTGGCAATGTCTTATTAATATTTTCCCAGTTTGTAAAATAACCTTATACAACATGTGGTAACATTTAAAATTTATAAGTAAAATTTGATTAATATATTTATTGAATTGATTTATACATATGCTTACCATATAGTTTTAGATATTCAGCACTCTGGTCAAGGTCTGATATATTACATATAAGTTCTCACACAGTTTGTATAATTTTTCTCTTGAAATGTACCAATTTATTCCCACTTGAAATTTATAAAAGAACTCATGTTAAGCTCTCATTTGCCAAAACTCAATATTATATTTTATTCTTTTAACAATTTATAGATCATAAAATGGCATTTCATTGATTTAATTTGAATACATAGTATCTATAAAAGCTGAACTATATTTTAATATACTCCATGAGCATTTCGATTTTTCCTTCTTCATTTTATTCCAGTTTATTTTAATCCAATTTGTCTCATTATTATTATAACTAAAATAGTCATAACTGAAATAATCAGTACATTGCATTTTATTTTCAATTTGATTTTATGCTTACTTGTTTCATTTCTTAATCTCTGGTCTTCTACCAAATTAGACTAGGATCTCTCTACCCTATTGATTAAAAAGAGGCAAACCCTCGTTCCTTCTCTCTATAAGGATAGACACTGCATTTCCCTCTAATATTCAACTTCAAGGGAGAAACAGAACCCACAGACTGTGGTAATACACAATAAGGATGTGAGTGGGCTTTTGATCCCCCCCTTTCCCTTTCTAAATAGAGATTTCATAAATTGAACCATTCCTGTTAAAACTAGTGATACCATTTTGATCCTAAACTCATTTTTTTTCAATTGCCTTTTTATGTATTTCTAGTGAAACTGTCTTTGTAGCACATTAGGATGTCCAGAATATAATTTTTGTAAGTTCTTTCAATTCATTAGCTTTTTCTTGGTCACTTCCTTCCTTTCTAACTTAAAAATCACAGATTAATTATTGCAACTTTCTTGCAGCATGCAAAATTTATTTATCTTCTACATTTGTTGCTTCGAAAATCAAAAGCCTCACCCTGGATGAATGAGGGTTCACTTTTTGTTTTTGTTTTCATTTTTGACAGCTTCAATAACAAACCTTGCTGGAACAAAACACACAAAAGAAAAGTATACACTGTGAAACTGTAAAGTCTCAGTTATCAACCTCATCTCACCCCTGGCAACCTTAGTATGAATCTCAGCATAATTCGTTTATTTACCATCTACTACAACCATTTTAAACATCTCCAATTTTCTAAAACATCTGAACCCTCCCTGCATTTCAAGTTGTCAAACCTACCGCCAATGGCACTTTACTCATGCCTGTACCCATCTTCTTTTTTTCTTGCTAATATACAGGAACTCTACTTAGAATCAATCCTCTCTTTATGCCCTTCAATCACTTCTCAGATGGACTCTTTTCATTAGCTTTTAAACTATCTGAAACCGTTTTTGTTAACGACCTCTCTTCTTCTGTTGTTTGCCCTGGCTCCTACCTGGTTTCCTTACCTCCCCTCAACATGTCTTTACTTCTATTCAGCCCATGTTGTCTTCACTTCCTCAAATCTAGCAATTCTCAGCTCACTAATGGTCTCTACGTTGCTAATACTATGATCCTAATTTAATTTGTATAGGGAAATCTCTTGTTTTCGTATCCAGATCTTTTAGCCTCTTTTTCTGGCCTAAGAAGTCCTATTAACTAGTATACAAATATTTTTTGCTGTGAGAATTAGTTGGAATGATGTTACCTTGAAGACCTAATGATACACAGGCCTACTAAATCATAGTACCATCTCCAAGATGCTCAGCAACTGGGCAAAGAAGGAGCACGTGACTCTACCACACCTTAGCTGCTCTATGAGATTACTTCTGCTGTTACTCCTTGGGAAAATGATAAGAAACAATACCAAGAGTAATTAGGATATTTTGTTCCTGAATTTGGATATCGAACACTTTGTGCCCTCTCTTTCAAAGAGAGGATTAAATAGGCAGTCTTTATGTCATCCTAATACAGCTAGGTCCTTACTGGGAGCAGAAGTGAGAGGGAATACAACCTCGGTTGCCTTGGAAAGCAGATTCTCTGTGGTGAGGGGGAACACAACCTCGGTAGACTCTCTGTGGTGAGAGGTGCACGTTCACATGGGTGGGCACAGCTGAGAGAGTCCAAGTCTGGTTCTGAAAGTCTAAGTGAGTCTGATCTTAATTTTCTATTGCATGCCGACAACAACTTGGTTAATTTAACTGTTTATCTGTTTGCTGCAGATACTAAAGTTTCTCTTTGGTTCCAGTGATATAGAAAATTCTTACTCTTTGACTTTCACTGTGGCTGTTTCACTTTTTGTTTACTTTTGTCTCCATTTGAGTGAGAACAGACTTTACACCGTGCACTAGCTGCCATCAAAGTTACCTTTCTCTATTGCATGGGTCACTTCTCATCTTCAGTATTAATAATAGTCATTATTTTTATTATTATCCTTCACTGATCTGCAAATGTAAGTCAAGTATTATGATTACTCACTTAATACACATTAAATATTCTATCCTCCTATGAAAACTTCAAAATAAAATGTATTATATCCATTTTACTTGTGAGCAAATTGAATTTTAGAAATGTTGCATAAGTAACAATGATCCAAAAACTTATAGTGGTGAAGAGGGATTTGAAATAAGATTTTCTGCTCTGAAGTTCATGTAATTTTCATACTTTGATTTTGATTCCCTTTTAACCATTTACATACATAGGTCCTAATATATATGCGTATATGCCATGCTATCTTTTAAAAATTATTTTTTTTAAATTTACTGCTATACTTACTCATGGATATCAGTATGTATAGAAAACAAATCAATAAATTTAACTTCATGGTATAAAAAATAGTTTACAAATTTCTGTTGACAAATTTAAAAATTGCTATTGTTTTATTTAAGTAGGATTTATTTAAATTTTTGTTATTATACTTGTTTATTACTACTTATTTCTAATGACAGAAAAACAGAAAATTCCACTTTCTTATTTTTAAATAAGTACAACAAATTCTGATATATTCAGTTTTTCTTCTCACAGTTCATTTTTGAAATGACTCTTTTTTTAGACATTACTTTCATTTTTTTAAAGCAAGTTTTTCAAAATAATACATTTTAAATATTCGAAAAAACAAATGAAATTTAGTCACATTTCCAGGGACAAATAGATTCATGTTGCATTGGTTGTGACTGAATGATATATTTAATTATAAAGTGATGAGTAACCTTTGGAAACTTCACTTAAGTTAATTTGATATGATTAATAAACCAACCAGAGGAGTATAAAATTGAGTGTAAAGGACTCTTTTTCTAGTGATCAAAGAAATACTGGTATTTTTAGGAGTGATATCTATTCATTCCCAGAACTGAAGTTACTTACAAACAGAATTAGTCAAAATATTTTAAATAAGTGAAATAAGTGCTATGTTAAATGTTCCTTCTTATTTGTATAAAAGATTTGTTTAACTAATTTTCCCATAAATAAAAATACAAAAAAGAAGGAATTGCTTTGTACACAGTCTTATTTTACTACGTGAAGAGATTCTATATATAGAACCCAGAATTCAAATATTAACTGTATTCCATCCCTTACTTTGGTCAGAGAATAATCAGATGCTTAAGTCAATAAAGACTTTGGAATACAAAATTGATAACTATGCCTCTTGATTAGGTTTCTGTTGGGGTTCAGGAAACAATACCCCAAATTACGGCACTTTGACATCTGAACTGAAGCAAATACAAGGTCTCTCTGAGCATTTGCTCAGCCCCTGACTCCCCACCCCTCTTTTCACATTCAACCCTCTGTCTCTCCCAAAGCACAGAATAAAGCTTTTTCTCTGATATTCCCTTATCTACAAAACGACTTGACCCACCCAAGAGAACACAATTGCTTCCCATCCCCTTCCTGAAGCCTCATTATCTCAGAAAAAGAAACTGAGGGGCATAACCACACCAGCACTGACTTTCTCACAAAATACCTGCCTCTCTGGATCATTCAGATTCCAAAGAACATCACTTATAACTGAATTTCTGTGTCCTGGTTTCATTCATTCTCCTCAATAATCATTTGTTATCTTTGTAAAGAGTGGCCTACATTTGGTATCTTTCACTTTCACTGTGAAGAAAATAAGATAAACATTGCACCCCACTGGGTTATTGGTATCGTTCTTCTGCGATCCCTCCATGCTAGTCTCCAATCAGTCTGGGTCCCATCAGCTCATCTTTAGCAAACCTTCAAAGGGTAGAAGGGGAGCTTTCCCTTGGCTCCTATGCTTTCATTTTGGTGTGTGTCTAATTTGACAAACCTGTTGGGATTTTGGTTTGCTTGTTTTAGATTAACAGATTTAAAAATACTTCAGGTAGAAAAAATACTGACTAAAAACAGAAGAAAAAGAAATACCTCTAGAAAAGGAATTTATCTCCGCTAGGGATGAGGAAGTCAATTAACAGGAGCCCTGTTAAGCTTTAGAAGACCAGAAAAATAAAAAAATTGGTAGTGATCTTGTTAGGCAATCATTTTAAGAACCTTGAGATGTGGGTGGAGTTGAGAACAGTAAGTCATATCATCTTTCCTGTTTTATAAATTAGTCTTTTGGTACACAGAACCACGAAGCACTTGCATTTGCTAAGAGAACATTTTGTTGTTTTCTTGTACTGTGCAAAATGTAGATATTAACTACGTGATATTTTAGCAAAATAAAAGACCTAAGGTTTTTTTGTTTCTTGCAAATTTATGGTTGGTGTTAATTCAGGTAAATTTCTTATTAAAAACAAAAGACTATAGAATGAATTTTAAGTCAAAGAGAAAGAAATTAGAGAGTAGTTCTTAAAAACTGAGATAAAACTTGAGGTTTCTACATGGATCTGGCTGTTACGTTTGTTAATTTGCATATATCAAGTTTAATAATACAATTGAGAATAAGTGAATTCTGGATAAAATTGAATTTGAACTGCATAACTGCAATTATTCCTGAACTTTTGCTGCCAGGAAGACACTTAATGATGTTATACCGGAAGTGCCAAGTCACTTCCCAATATAGGGTCAGCTGTGCTTGTAAGCATGATGATAAATTGCCTTTCCCAACAAAAGGACCAGACAGTACACTGGTATCATATCGATCTCTGCCTTGTCAGAGACAGTGTAGACAGCAGTATCCAGCAAAGATTTTCCAGAAGCCTTTAGTGAGAGTTGGAGAGATGTTATTTGCAAAACAAAACAAAATAGAAAGCTTTTCACAGAGCATAAAGAAGGGAAGAAAAGCTTTAGAGGAAGGAAGGTGTTGAAAATTTCACTTTAATTTAGCTCAAACTCACTATGAATATATTAGTAGCATTCAGAGACCAAACAGCCACTGTCACAGGGTAAAACCTATGGATGGAGAAAGTTTGTCAGAGACTGACAGAAGGGCAATAGCAAAATCTCAGCAGTCAAGGGGAACAGGCCATTTGACCACGAAGTTGACAACTCAGTAGCTGAAAACTGCTGGTACTTATGGTTCATGCTATCACAAAATACAAAGGAAATTACTTTTCACTGTGGAGTACTAGTATATTCCATTTCCAGAAATCATATTTTTTTCATAGATATCCCCAGTTTTTCATTTCAAGTGCTATTGCCTATAGATCATTGGCCAAGGGGAATGAAGATTAAAAAGTGAAAAAACAACAGCCAGGTAGTGCTGGTGACAATGTGAAAAAAAGGTTAGATTTGTCCACACTGTACATGGGGGAAAAAATCAGTCTTTCAGATCTTTCTATGGAGCAAATTTACTCCTAGACTTAAGCCTAAAGAAATAATGAGGATGGGACAAATATATATTAGGATATTCATTGTAATTTTTAATTATGGAAAAATGAGGGTGATTGTTAATTTTATATTTCAACTTGACTGGGCCACAGGATGGCCAGAAACTTGGTTAAACTTTACTCTGGATGGATTTTTTTTTCCTGCAGTTTTTGGTCAGGGTTGGGTTTGAACCTGCCACCTCTGGCATATGGAGCAGGTGCCCTACTCCTTTGAGCCACAAGAGCTGCCCTTCTCCTGGGTGTTTCTAAAAGGTATTTCTGGATGAGATTAACATTGGAATAGGTGGACTGAGTAAGCAGATTGCCCTCCCCAACCTCGGTGGGCTTCACACAGTGAGGAAACTCTGAGCAGAACAAAAATGCTGAGTGGATGAAATCTGCTCTCTCTGCTGGCCTTTAATCTAGGAGGTTGGTCTTTTCCTGCTTTTGTACTAGACTCTGACTGGAAATGGAACTTAAATGATTGCCGTTCCTGGTTCCACTTCTTCAACCCTGAGCTGGAACAACCTTACAATCTCAAGCTGGGTTTGCAGCTTCTTGACTGCTGACCTTGAAACCTACAGCCTCAAAATCACGTGAACAATTCCTATAATAAATCTTCCTCTCACTTTCTGGGCCTATTAATCAATCTATAAAGATAATTGTTCAAAAGCAGGTAATGTGTTTAAATTTGCATTGAACAGCACAAACTTTCAGGAAATCTACAATTCAACCCCACCTTTCAGACACTCAGTATCTTATATTCAGAAAAATACTACTACAATAGAACTTTACATATAACACACTGGATTTTAAATGAAGTGAGCTTTTTTATTACTCTCTCAAGGATTTAAGGATTATCTTGGCCTGACAATTTATATTCCAACTATAGTTGATTAAAGATCCCCTAAACGTTGGTCACTCCTGGTAGGTGCAGTCTAATTCTTCATCCCCTGGATGCACCTGTACCCTCTGTGACTGACAGCAGTGGTGACATGCCTGTCCTGGAACTGCCCTTTTAGCAGCTTTCACTCTACTCTTTTAGAATATAGCTGCCATGCTGGCAGGGACCCATTAGGCAGACAATTGCTGTTTCCTAAGCAGATCTCCTAATTTCCCTTCTAAAGCCAGAACAAACTTCCTACCCCTAGAGTGAACCATCTTTGAGTTGATTCTCCAGCTTCAGGTGAGCCTCACTAACATAGGGCACACAGAACAAGGATGAGCTCTTCCCTCTGAGTCTTTTCTAAACTATAAAATCAAATTCATTTACAAATATGTGATGATTGCTTCAACATAAGCCTGTAGTGTACAAACTGTATACTGAGACACCTTGAGGGATTACAATAAACCCTTTAAGGGCTCCACCAGAAATTTTAAATTTTATATTATTTATTTATTTATTTATTTGAGAGACACAGTTTTTCTTTGTCACCCTCAGTAGAGTGCTGTGGTGTCATAGCTCACAGCAACCTCAAACTCTTGGGCTCAAGTGATCTTCTTATCTCAGCCCCCCAAGTAACGAGACTATAGGTGCCCCCCACAACACCTGTTTTTAGAGAAGAGATCTCGTTCTTGCTCAGGCTGATCTCAAACTTCTGAGCTCAAGCAGTCCACCCACCTTAGCTTCCCAGAGTGCTGGGATTACAGGTGTGAGCCACCTCATCTGATAGGGAAATTTTAAATTTCAGAGGGCCAGAAGTACCCGACACCCATACGAGAGTGTATAATTTACTAATTTCATGTAGTTCACAGTTCCAGTATTAGAAGGAGATACAATTCTTTCAGTGGCATCATATCTTCACAAAGCTGAATTTTCTACTGTTTCAAGGAAAAAATCAAGTGTTTTAAGAGTCAGTGTATAACTGAAAATCAAGGTGGTGGTGGTATCCAATATGATTCCAAGGTCTGCCCAACAATTTAGACTTCCTGTTTGTAAATGCTGTAGCTATGTAGGAATAAAATATTTTTACTTATTTTAGGTTTATCATTTCTCAAATGGCATTAATTTTTAGGCTATAAACACTTATTAAGTTACGTGCTCCTAACATTTTGATAAACAGAACTCTGTTTTTCCTAGGGGTGCTAGGAAGAAATAATAATTAGACACTAAGGGTTATACAAACAGAAAATCTGGGAAACTCTACTATTCGGTCCATAAATAAATATTTAAGCTCTTATGAAAATGTCTGTTATAAAATTACTTAGTCAAAAATAATTCAATAATACCATACATAACTTATAATATTTTAGTAACATCTGAATCTTATGTGATTGAAATGTATGTATATGCATTTTTTAAATAAGGACAAAATAAATAAACCTGAGTAATAATAATGTTCATCTCTAGTTAATGGATGATGAACTATAGAAAGATGAAAATGTCAGACTCTGATATCAAATTCTTTTTAGATTCTATAAATTACTATATTTAGAATGTGGAATATGCTGCTTTTCTGCCCTTTAGTTTTTTTCATCTGTAAAATGGTTACAATTATAGGAACTAATTCATGGACTGATTTTGTGAATGAATGAATTGTATGAAGTATTGGATATGAGTAGAAGAGAAGTCAGTAAATGTTAGCAACAATGGCCATGATGAGTTCTTATTTCTATTCTTTATGCTTCATAAAATTAACTACAATGATAAACATCATCAGAAGTGTTGTCAGAGGAGAGGCATACATGGTCCTCATGTCTGAATCACATATAAATGCTATTTCCAATTTGTTCCCTTTTACCTTCTCTTCCCCACTCTCCAGAGTTCTAATCTTGCTCACAGAATCTGATGGACACAGTGTAGGGGCCATCACATGGTGAACTCTACCGAAATTGTGTATTTCAGAAGCCACATGGAACTGGGAATATTTTAATGAGATGTGTTCTATGATAGCAAATCAAGAATAAAATTGAATGGGAACCCAAGATGGAGCCTGGAAATTAGCTAGGGGCATGAATTCACATGCTCTAACTGTATGAGACAATTTAGGAGAGGTACCGGGGTAAAATACGATGTGGTGCCACAAATAGGTCACAGCAAATGCTCTAGGAATGAGAAGGCAGATAGTAGGGGTGCAGCTATAGTGTTCGCATGTGTGCCGTTTGTGTTAAGTGTGTCCATGTGAGCACAGGTATGTGCATATGTGTGTGTAAGGTAAGGAATCCTTTTAAATAAGCAGGGCACACTCACTTTTTGTTTATTGCCCTTATCATATGAAATTCTTGTCCCTGTAAGATAGACTGATATTATGAGGTTAACTAATTAGAGAAAATGTGTCTTAATAATGCCCTAATAAAACAAAATGCCTTCAGCCTTCCCACGTGTGGCACATCCTTCTAAGATCAAAGGTTTTCGAAGTGCAGCCTGAGAGTTTGTTTCACCTTCTGCATAATGAACATATCTATTGCTTTAAAAAATTGTAATTCATTAATACTAGAAGAAATTAAATTATTTACTCCACTTTAATACAGACTGATACTGAAATTTTAATTCTAATAATGTTATAAAATTTCCTTTATCATTTATTTAAATAAAAATATGACATAGTCTAATTAATGATTAGATGTGGGATAAAACAAAAGACTGATATATGACTAACTAAAGTTTGAGAACCATTATATTAAGAGAGTGGATTTGACAAATTAGACAGAAAAAAGATCAGGGAAGGGATAAGTAAAACCATGTCATGAATATTTTGATATGTGTAGAAGGGTAAAACAACATTGTTCTACTCCTGTAACTACACTTCCCTAATTTACCAAAAATACCTTTTGTCCCTTGCATTTGACATGCGATATTGTGAATGTGTCACGTAAAGGCCAGTTCTTGATCGGTGATCTTTTCCAGATGACTGGCAAGGGTGCCAAGGGGTTCCACTACAGCTTGCATCAGTCAGCTAAGAGGGCACTCATTCCTGCTGCTCTTCTAATGAACATCCACACAACGATAAATACATCTCCTTCCCATGAAGGAGACTTTATCCAACCTTAATTTTTAATTGTCATAGGAAGAGCGGCTTTCAAAACATGTTAAATGTCATTGTAAATCTAGACACACAAGAAAAGTTAGAGTCTTTCTCCACTAAAGAGTCAATTTTAGTGATTAAACACTTGTTTTATCATTCATGACAATGCTAATTTTTTTTTTTTTTTGGTAATAGGAAACTATTTTAAGTATAAAAAAAATCCTGGGTTTTTTATAGGGATTTTATAGGGAAAGGGAATATAAACAATGAAAGAAACTATGATATACAAATATTTGTGGATGTGTTTGAAATCGGAAATGTTTGACTTTTTAGGATGAATTTATGCGTAGTAATTGATATTCCTAATAGTTATAATATTTATTGCAACTTCAAATTTCATGTCTTATTAAGTAACAGTAGTGTCTGTTTAATAGGCAACCATGAAACTTTCAAGATAATTGGAAAGTTTATCACATAACTTCTTAGCACAAAGATGAATTTCAAAATAATTAGAAACTATATCTCATAAATTCTATGTCTATGCTGGCTAAAATAGAGTATGTCAAAATATAGGCTAAAATAAAGTAGTGAATGTCATCATTTTTTAGGTGTTTCTTAATAAAATGTTAGTTTCTTCGGGGGAAATAGTTGCAGTGGTAAAGTTCATCCACATGTAGAAATTGTGTTTCTCTTAATGTTTTCCATAAAGTTTTCATGCCAATAAGAAGATAGAATAATAATAACTTTCCTAATAATAACTGTTCTAATAAAAAAATAAAATCTCATAAATACTTATAAGTTAAAATAATAATACAAAATGACTTTGGGCCTCCAATTGACTAGATATATATTATCCACTTTAACAATCTTCCATAAGCCCAGTAAACAAAGTAGTTTTTAAGTGTCATGAAACCATAAATTATTTCTTGAAAGGTAATATACTTTTTCCTATCAGAAATAAATATTTCCAAATAGGAAATGCTTAATAAAAGACTAAAGCAACAACAATATTCTCCTGTGTGATAGAAACATTGTTTTAAATATAAAGATATTATCATCAATTTGTGTAATCTTTTAAGCTCCACCTTCCCTCTATCCAATGATACTGGTTTCTTCAAAGGAATGACATGCTTTATCTTCTTGACAGAACAAATTGACTGGAAAATTACATAACCCCCTCAGCAGATGTTCTTTCTCACTTTGTTTGGGAATTTATACCATTGTGCAGCATTTCCAGGACGCGTGTGGAGATACGTTCGAAGGAAGCAATCAATGCATGAAAAGTCCATCACAATATATGCAAAGAGTACTAATTATTTTTCAGGGGTATAGTCAAGTAAAATTTTGTATTTTTTTTTAAATTACTAACCATCTGAAACATTTAAGCGATTCCCCTTAGCTCTACAAACACTAACACTTTTTTTCTACAAGTGAAATTCTAAGGTCCAAATTGCTAGGAATGTATTTGTCATAAGGAATAAATCTTAGAGTCAAGGACGTCAGACAACAAAGAATAGGCAAATGAAATCAGTTTGACTTCCTATCCTCGAGTCATGCCTCTCTCAGTGTGGCACACTAATCTGTGCAGATCAGATGGCATCTTCAAATCATCCTGCACACCATTGAGTCGAGCATCTGTATGACAAGCAGCAAAGTCATCCATCTCTCTGTGAACACATCCTGCAACTTCCCGTCACCAATGCCAAATGACATCCATCCATGGACTCTGCCTCTCTAACAAGGTAAACTTATCATTATATTTCATTCATTTATTTTTTAGGCTTTGAAAAATCATTTTTGCCAGCCTAGTTACAAACAAGATAAAGTATTGCAAGCAGCTCTCAGGAAAAGGGTATCAAGCTACTCAATAATACACATTCCAAAGTAGATGTTTTCAATTTTAACACATAGAAAAATCTTAACAACTCTACACCATAGAATACGTTGGCATTTTTAGCTAAAGAGATATCTTTTAGAATGAAAGGGAATAAATCACTTCTGCATTGAAATAAATGTTCTAATGAAAATTGTAGAAATTACAGTCAATCAGAAAAAGAAAACTTAAGATGATACTGGTATAAACTGAAATAATGATTTTCATAGTAACATGACTCAAAACTAGTCATCTATTCTATAGATGAACTCTCATTACATAAGCTGAGTTTTTAGTGCCGTATAGATTATGAATTATAAAAAGTCCTACTCCATAGTATTATCAGCTTCTAAAAGAAGTGGGTCGTCAGATTCAAACCTGGTCCCAGCAAAAAAATGCAAAAAAAAAAAAAAAAAAGAAGTGGGTAGTCAGAATTTACTAGCTCAATCCAAACGGGTTTTCTGATACCTAACTCAGATTAAGATTTTGGTGATCTCTTCTAAATATTTAATTTTAAGCTCTGCAAAAAAAGAGCAATTTTTTCCCAGCATTTCTTTGTTACGTGAATAAGTGAGGGTTTGGGTGGAGGGAGCGAGGCTGGCATCCCCAACACCACAGTCGTACTTCAGGCTTTTCCAGTAATTAGATACTTCATCGTATGAGTCATTCTTTGAATTCCATCATCTTTATCTGTAAAATTATATTCTTGGTTCTATAAGGAGGGGAGGAGAGTTTCCACAGTGCATAGGAATTCACCCAACTGGTTGAGCAGTCAACCTGTTCTGTGGCCTTTGTTTATGAAGTCAGGGTCTCCTCATCCAGCTAACGCTAACCTCCGCAGACCCTGGCAGATGAATTCAAGTGGCCTTTCCTCCCCTACTACTGAAGTCTCCACCTGACGAGATGCTGTATCTTCATCACTATACATGTGACCGGTGTGCCACCAAGCAGCATAAGGAACTAACCTCATATGCATAGCAGGAACTGTGACACATCTTTTTCTTTCTCTACCACCCCACAGAAACCCCTGCCACCTTCCTTCTAGGAGAATTTTCCCAGTGCTCTCCTTACTTGCTGCAAGTAATTAAATCTCCTACTGATGAAGACTGTCTGTGGAGTCTCACGTTAACTTCCCAGGTGAATGAATCCCAATATCCATTTGGCACAGTGGAGCAGAAGTCTGTAGGTAAGCAGAGAGAGTTTTGAAATGGTTTAAACCTCACACCCAATAATCTGGGATTTATTCTGTAGGCAAGAGACTTTTAATGAGTTTCAACCACAGCAATAACGGTAATTGTCAACACTTCAAGGCTAGAGGTTTAAAGAAAACCCAACAAAGAAAAATAACTTCTGAAAATATTGGTTACTAGGTAATAATTTTGAAAAAATAATTTATTTTACATTGAGCATGATGTTATTAAATAGGTTACAATAGAAAGAAAAATCAGCTTGGAAAATATGTATGAAATGAATTATCTTCTTTGATGTCTACAGATTTCCTATGGTGGTAAAGGTTTCTTTGAAATACCCATTTTGGTGTTTTTTTTTTTTTTAATTCTTCCCTACTGCCCTCCTGCCCCCAGAACAACATCTTAGTGATTTCAGGCTACTGTAACAAAATGCTGCAGACTGGGTAGCTTAAACAACAGAATTTTCTTTTCCTTATAGTCTGGAGACTGGAAGTCCATTATTAAAGTGCCAGCAAAATCTGTGTTTAGTGAGAGCTCCTGACTGGGTTGCTAAGGCCTTTCCCTGGTGCATGAGATTCCTTGGGGGGAGTGAAAGAGAAAGAGAGAGAGATAAATCTCATAAGAAGAGAAAGAGATATCTCTTTTTCATCTTATAAAGCCACTAATATTATAGGATGTAGACCCCCCCCTTATGACCTCATTTAACCCAGATTACCTCCTAAAAGCCCTTTCTCCAAACACAATTCCATTTTGCGCTTGAAGATCCTTTCTCCAAAAACAATCCCATTAGATTTTCAACATATAAATTTTTGGTGGTATGATACAATTCAGTCTTTAGAAATCAAATACTTTCTACTGAAATGTAATTTGAGTTTACAAAAAATAATCCACTTTTATGTGCAACTATTCTCAGAAAACAAAAACTCTTCTGTTTCAAATTTCATACAATTGCCAGTGTTTCTGACTTTTATTTTTTTTAATTTCAGAGTAATATGAGGGTACAAGTGACTAGGTTATATTGTTTGCATTTCTTAGGTAAAGTTCAAGTCATCCTTGAGTCCTTCACACAGAGGTATGCTGTACACCCTTACACTGTGCACATTAGGGAAGATCAGCCGATCTTCTCCTGTCTCCTGTTTCCCTCCTCCTGCTCCCCCACATATAATTTAAATTATGTTCTTCTCTCCTGTGGGCTTATAGCTATTAATCTATTGGTTTTGTGTCACTATTGAGTACATGGGATACTTGCTTTCCATTGTTGTAATACTTTGCTAAGAAGAATATGCTTCAACTCAATCCAGGTAAATACAAAAGATCTACAAGTACCCATTTTTAAATGGCTGATTACTATTCTATGGTACATATACCACAGTTTATTAATTTAGTCATGCTTGGAGGACCACTTGGGTGATTCCACTTGGCGAATGTGAATTGAACTGCAATAAACATTCTAATACCAATGTCCTTATGGTAACATGATTTTTTTTTTCTTCTGGGTGGATACCTAGTAGTGGGATTCTGGTATCAAATGGAAGGTCTAGTTCTAGCTATTTGAGGATTCTTCATCCTTCTTCCATAGAGGCTTTATTAGTTTGCAGTCCCAACAGCAGGGTAAAAGTGTTCTTTTCTCTCTACATCCACATCAGCATCTGCAGCCTTGGGATTCTGTGATGAGGGTTATTCTTACTGGGGTTAGGTGACATTCAGACTGATTCCGATTTGTAATTTTATAATGATTAGGGATGATGAGCATTTTTTTCTTTTTCCCACCCTTCTACAATTTTTTATTGTTCAGTGTCTAAAATTTAAATCTTTTATCCAGAGACAGTCAGTTTTTTAAATGGTGAGAGGTTCGGGTCCAGTTTCAGTCTTCTACATGTGGCTTACCAATTCTTCCAACACCATTTATTAAATAGGGATTCTTTTCCCCAGTGTAAATTTTTGTTTGGTTTATTAAAGGTCAGATGGCCATATGTGGCTGGATTCATCTCAAGGTTGTCAATTCTCTTTCATAGAGCTATATCTCTATTTTTGTGCCAGTACCATGCTATTTTGATCGTTGTAAACTTGTAGTCCAACCTGAAGTCTGATAATGTGATGGATTCAGATTTGTTTTTATTTCTTAGAATTGCATTGGCTATTTAGGTTTTTTTTTTCTTCTGGTTCCATATACAGTGCAGATTTTTTTTCCAAGTTCTTCATTTGGTGTTTTGATGACACTTACATTAAATCTGTAGATTGCTTTGGATAGTATGAACCTTTAACAATGTTGAGTCTTAGCCATGAGCATTTGTATTCTTCCATTGGTTAATGTCTTCTGCTATTTCTTTTCTCAGGGTAGAGATCCTTCACCTCCTTTGCTTGGTATATTTCCAGGTATTCTATTTTCTTTGAAGCTATTGTGAACAGTATTATGTCTTTGATTTGATCTTCAGCTTGATCTTATTGGCATATATAAAGGCCACTCATTTTTGGACAAAGATTTGTATCCATAGATTTTACTGTATTCTTTGGTCACTTCTAGGAGCCTTTTCGTTGAGTCCTGGGGGGGCAGAGCTAAGTATAAGCCCCTACATCAGCAAAGCGTGATAGTTTGACCTCCTCTGTCACATTAGAATACACTTGATATCCTTCTCTTGCCTGAATCCATTGGCTAAAACTCCAACACTATGTTGAATTGCAGTGGTGATAGTGGACATCCTTGTCTGGTCTCAACTCTAAGTGGAAATGCTTTCAGTTTTACTTCATTCAGTATAATATTGGCTGTGAGTTTGTTGTAGATGGCCTCTATTTATTAAGAAATGTCCCATCTATGCCTATTTACTTAAGTGTTCTTATCAGAAAAAGATGCTGAATTTCGTCCAGTGCTTTTTCTGCTTCTATTAAAAGGATCATATGGTCTTTGTTTTTGCTTCTATCAATATGGCGAATTACATGTATGGATTTAGGTATGTTGAACCAACCTTGCATCCCTGGGTTAAAGCCCACCTGATCATGATGTATAATTTTCTACATGTATAGCTATTTTCTGTTTGCTAGAATTTTATTGAATATTTTTGCATCAGTATTCATTAATAATATTGGTCTATAGTTTTCCTTTTTTGTTGGGTCTTTTCTGGTTTGGATATCAGAGTAATGTTTGTTTTGCATAATCACATTGTCCCTTTTCTCACAAATAAAGAAACAGTTGAATCTGGATAGTTTCTGAGATATTCTTTTACAATTCTGAAATAAGTTTACACTAAGTAGTCTTTAGTTCAGCAGTCAAAGCCTCTGAAACTCACTAAAAAATTAAAATACCTTTAGATTGGTGGCTATGCAAATAGTATAAGCTTCTTTCATCAAGCACACTATCAGCAAATTAAATACAGCATATAACTTTCTGAATAACAGCTAAATCTAGCAGAGCTATTTTGTGTTTTCTTTTTCTTTAGACCCCGTGAAAAAGTATGCAAAATGAATAGAAAGTTTTAATTCATGTGAGTATACTAAGCATTGCCCCTGCAAGTGTTTTACTTGGTGGTGTCTAAACTGATTTGGTTGTGATGAGTATTCAAACCCTGAAGTGTTTTGGAAAATACTATACTGTGTGGACAAAACAAACATAAACAAGCAAGAAATCAACTATTTCTACAAAAAAATAAGAAAAACTAACTTTGTTTAAATACAGTAGAACCTCTGTAATTTGACCCCCCAAGGGAATGTAACAAACTGATCAATGAACAAAAAGGTCAACATAAGGAACTAGGCCTACTGAACTCATAGGCACCTGTGGTACAACTTAAGGTAGTGGTTGATGTAAGGATGTGGTCAACTGTGGAGGTTCAACTATACTTGTAAAAATCAATAATTTCTTATAATTCAAATATAGTGGAACCTCCATAGCTGACCACTTCCCGACATTGACCACTTCCTTAAGTTGACCTGATTTTCATAGACCAGACATATACCATAGGTATGTATCAGTACAGTAGGCCTAGTTCTTTATGTTGACCTCTGTATGGCCTCAACCACCTCTGTATGTTGACCAGTGTATTTAGTCCTTTGGTGGTCTATTTATAGAGGTTCTACTATATATAACCACTCCAATTATTTTCAATACTATTTCTTTTCTGTCATCAGGTGAAAATGATTCAATCTAACCTTATGTATCTGTAATGCAATTTACCAAGAATATGTTCATTTTATGGGCTAAGCATCATGGTTTTTAAAAAATAATTTAAATAGAGTGGTAATTCTTAAATTTATAGCCATAATCTCAAAAATGACAATGTTTGGTGGAAGATAATTTTGTATTATCCTAAATCAAATGTCCTTAGCAATGGGGATTAAAAAAAAAGTTCCAAGGAAAGAACAGAAAATTACCATAAAAATAGATGTACAATCATGGGAGAACAAAACTTCTCAGACTCCATCATCAGATAAAGACGCATATTGCTAAAGTCGCTACCCTTTGAAGGCTGCAGTTTACCACTTGTGTTTCAGCAAAGGAAATTCTTATTTAGGGCTCCATTCACTTAAGCCCTGTAACTCTGATTTAGATTACCTCATAGGACTCTTTGACTTGAAATACACTATCTGTAAATCCTTTTCAAATCAAGCTGACTAGGATGAATATTATCAATTTGTTGTGTGCTCTTTCTGTTTTAATCCACCTCTATTTCCATACTCCAGCATATATGTTTGTTTAGCAAGCCTTAGTTTTGTCTGATCATCAGTCCAATTATTTACACATCATTTAAATTTTAATAACTTAAATCATAGGAATTTGAAGAATAATGGAGCTCAATCAGAGTTAGTAAATATTCTCTTGTTAGAAATGTTCACACAAAATGTTAAGTTAACTCTCCATGGACCAAAGCTCATGTGATTTTGGTGCGGTTGGTAAAATTCTGGGGGTGACTGCTTCCTGCCGCTCTGCCATGAGGAAAGTTGATTCTGGCAAAGCAGGCAGAGATGAATTCTTACAAAGAACTATAACCAAAATAGAAACAGGAACTTAATTCTTTTTAACAATCAAGAAAAAACAGATGAAACATAACATCTTTCATTTGGAAAAAATCCTCCTAAGTAAAATAAAATGAGAATGGAAAAGCAAGCATCCACTGTACTCAATACTAATATAAAACTAGAAGACAAATGACTACACACCCACACAAGAAAAAACACAATTGAATTCAAGTAGGGAGGGACCTGGGAAAAGGAATGAGGAGAAAGGAGAGGGGGCTTTGGTGTGCTTTCACTTAGCGGGAACAACGTAGGGGTTTATGGTACACTTCTGGGTAAAGGACTCAACTACAACTTGGATTGACCCAACAAAGACAAACAGTATAACCTTATTTTTTGTACCCATATCTTAAGAAAAAATTAACACCTTTTAACCAATGTCAAGTAACTGTTACCTCTCAGTGTTTTACCCCTGATTAAATACATCTCAATATTTATGGCATATGTTAAAATCCCTAAAAAACTGTTCTATGATGGTTTCCTCTTTAGTTCTGTCTTGTATTTCAAGCTTCCACTTTCAAAATTACAGTTTCAGGAATATCCTTGTGATTTCTTCAAAGTCAAAGAGACTCCATGAGTCATTCCTGAGATTCCTTTACTGTTATAGACTAACTGCAACCATTTTCACTGCAAATTATTTTGCAGAATGATAAGGGTATAGGAGAAGTAGGTGGATTTAGGGTTTAGGAATGCATTCCAGAAAACAAAACAAAACAACAAAATCTTAGTTTTGCATGTTCTTTGAATAACCTATAACAGTAAAAAGGCCACTTGAAATATTGTTACTTTCAGTTGTGGTAGGTCTCATCATCATTGTTTTATTTCAAAAAGAAGATTACTAGAGGAATGTCAGAGCAGTCCAGGGCTCACCCAGATCTCAGGGTAAGTGGGCATTCAGATGCAACACAGACCTCCATAATAACAAAAAACCTCATTTGATTATATAAACAATGGTCAGGAATATTTAGCTGATTTTTTAAGATTATATAGAATTTTTTGACTAAAAATCATTTTTTTCATGATTTGAACTTTTTAAAATTTTCTGAAATGGAACCATTATACAAACTATATCTACTGATGTAATAAATAAGTGAAAAATTACACTGCTGTACAACTCACCAAAAACAAACAAACAAAAAACAACAACAGTGAAAAGTCATAGGAGGAAAAAAAATTAGTTAATAGTGAATAAAGGTCTTTATGCCTCTAACCAGGTCCTCCGGTGAGAGGGAACACTCCACACCATGATACCGGTTGATAAGGAGAGGTCACCTCCCTATGTATTATTGGTCAGCAGCCTTCTGGGTTGTGGGTGTAAGCGCCAGCACTTTGTGGAATGTCTAGCTGTAGCCTCCCCAACTTCAAGGTTTTCGGGAGTGCGGCTTGCCCAGGGAGTTCTTTGCTGTCTGTGGAAGACTTTGACTAGGATTCCCCAGCCTGGTCAGCGGCCTAAAGGTCTAAGATTGGGGTGAGGGATGCAGGGTGGGTCAAGGGCACCAGCTCTGAGGCCCAGACGGTGTCAGGGAAGGGAGCACACCGGTTTTCCACGCAGTATCATCCTTCTGCGTGGAAGGCCCTTGGCCAGCGTGGAGTGCAGGGCTGTTGGCGCTTTGCCTGGCGTGGCCATGGCAGGGCCCAGGTGGTTCCAGCCACTGGCCCTTTCCAACCTTCAGGCACTTCAGAGAAAAACTAATGACAGCCTCCGTACTGTGGGCGAGGTCTTCGTCCTCAACCGCGACAACGCCCCTTACCCGTCCAGAGAGGCTTCCGTACACCAAGGCACCTTTGCCCTTCCGTGTGTAGATGCGCACTTGATCCTCCTTCAGCTACCTTGGTTATAACTTCACCTTCCCCACCCCTCAAAAGGACACAAATATCCAAATTCACCTTTCATCAAAACAGAGTTTCACTGCAAAAAAAAAAAAATCATTACTCTAACTATAGGATCCGGAAGGGAAGCTCCGGGACCTGCACTGGGAGGCAACAATTCTGGGGCTTCGGCCGCAGAGGCAGAACACAGTTCCCAGTAAAACCACCTGCCTGAGGGGCAAAGCTGCTAAATACAAGGATTTCCTTTCCTTTCCTTTCCTCTCCTTTCCTCTTCCTTTCCTTTCCTCTTCCTTTTTCCTTTTCTTGATAACTTTGGCATTAAGATTTTGAAAGTTTTTTCCCCTTATTGCAGGAGACATTTTGCATGAGAAATGAAACTCAGGAACATTGTGATTTTTCTTGAAGTGCTGGCAATAGATAGACTACTCTTAAAAAAGAAAGAAAGAAAGAAAGAAAACAAAAAAAGCCTGATCCTCAGAAACACTTAGGAAATAGAATCTGAGGTATTTCCCACGGTGGTCAGAATGACCCACACACGTCAGAGGTGGCACCTGAATATGCACAAATTAGCCAAAACCAAACAAACCTAAAAACCACAGCAAAACCCGCCCTGCCCCCACCCCTGTAACACACAACTAAGGGGAGTGAGAATTCCAGTGCAGTAACGAATGCCCAGAAAAAGGCTGCAGATCTGAGCGTCCAGGTACTAAGACGAGAGCCAACCAGGCCTCAGAACCAAATGATGAGGCAGTTCGTGGGTTTAGTGAGAGAAGTGGCCCCAGTGCACTCCGTGGGGACAGAGCGGAGAGGCTGTTTCTCCTTTCCCTGGTGCGCAAATCTTTCTGCTTCCTTGGTGCCTTGTTTCTGGCCTTTGAGGCCCAACCATCAGGCCTGCTTCCCCTGTGGGGACCCATAGCACGTTCTGGAGATGAGATCCAGTGGGTTTGTTGGCTCCTGTCATCAGAACTTACACAGAAGCAAGTGGATTTTCATCAGCTGAGATCTTTCCTCCCTGGGGAACAGGTCAGGAGGGTCACAGAGGGAGGCAGAGGGAAGCAGGTTATGTTAATGTGAAATCCAAGCAACATTCTATGAAAGAAAAGTTCAGAACCAGCTGTTCCCGTCTCCTGCTTTCCACCTCTGCGGCCCTGTTAGGTTCTTTCTGTCAGCCAGAGAAGCCATTTCATCTTCAGAGGTCTGCGAAGAGGAGGTAGAGATGGGGATGGTGACGACGAGATTGGAAGTGTAGGAAAAGCCTGAGGGCTCTGCATGTCCATCAGGGCTGCTGTGGCCTTGGAAACAACCAGGCTTTAAGGCCCAAAGGGCATGAGGGCATGCCCAGTCCGCACCGAAGAGGCCACCCTTAGGGACCATGCCCCATCCCTGCGACTCCTTGGGTCTCAATGCAGACCCATCCAGGGCTTGGGAGGGCCTGAGACCAGCACCAGGAGATGGGCCGAGGAGCCCCCTCTGCCCTGCCTGCTCTGATAGAGGCCTGGGGGATGGAGGAGAGAGGGGAGCATGGTGGCAGTTGCCACCCCAACAAACCAATGGGGCACTTTGCAAAGGGAGATGCAAAACGACCAGGAAACACACCAGATGTCACCTCAAGGGCACAGGGCATATAAAAGAAAGCAGAAAGAATCGACTGAACAGTGGGAAAGCCCAGAGGAAAGCGAATTCTTGATCATAAAGTGGAAAAAAAACGACACAAACGTATTCTCCTGAGCTGCCCGGTCCCCCAGGATAGCCGCTTAAAGGCCGCAGTGTCTGGCTTCACGGCAGAGTTCTTCAGAATCTGAGAAGTTACGAATTCTAGGTTTTCTTGGATTTGCCCTTGGTAAACTTGAAACGTTAGTAGTTCTGTTCCTACCGAAGAGGAGCTGATGGGGCAAAGTTTTCTAGAATTAATTGCTGATGCCTCTTCCATGAAATGTGGATCACAGCATTTCATTCACAGTCTTCATCTCTGCTGCTGCGGGTGGTTGGGAGGCCGCCAGTTTCATCTTTGTGGAGGGCGGGGCCTTCCAAATCCCGAGACTGCCGAGGACTCTGCCACTAAGCCCGAGTCCCGACTGCTGCCCTTTAGCTCTCTCTGCACTGTTCACCCGGTGCTCCAGCGAGACTGGATTCTGCTGGTCACAGGCCTCTCAGCCTAGCGCCCCTCCCCTCCACCTGGATGCCCCTCCTCTGACTCCTCCCTTCCACCCGGGCGCCCCTCCCCCCCCACTCGGGTGTCCCTCCATTGGCCCCTCCCCTCCACCCCAGCGCTCCTCCCCTGGGCTGGGGCCTCCTCCCTGCTGTCCTCCTGCCCCAGACAAGGTGCCTGCTGTGGAGCCCTGCTCACTGTGTCATCATACCTGTCATCCCCTAGGAAGAGCTGTTTTCTGGAGTGGTCACTTCAGAGCCACAATTGGCATCTTTGCCTTTTTTCTTAATCTTATTTTATCGTCAACCTTTAGTTTGGTCATAAGATCCACTTGTAGAATCATTGCGGTGTGTCACCAGCAGTCACCCATTTCTTTTCCCATTTGTGCACTTTCTCGATTGCCACCAGGACCCTCTTGATACCGTCTTTGGCCCGGCTCCTGGTCCCCTTCTCTGCTGGAACCTTCCTGCCCAACATGGTTCTGATGGGCAAGACCTGGAGAACACACCTGCCGGGTCCTGCTGATGCTCCTTGGAGGCCACATTCACTCTCACACACACACACTTATAGACACTCACACTCATACACACACTCACACACACCCTCATACACACAAACACAGTCATATGCACTCACACACACTGTCACACACACTCACACACACTTACACATAAAGCCTGGTGCCGCTGAGCATAGGGGACCCAGTGTGCAAGCTCCAGACCACCACTACTGTAAAAATAAAATTTTAAAACAACTGAAGTCATAATAGAAATATAGGTGGCATTTATTTGAAATTTATACAAAATTCTAAAAGAATATTAAATTGACATAGGAAAAAACCTAAAGACCTAGAATGTGTAGGAGGTGTGTGGGAGGTGTGTGTGTGTAGGGGACAATAAATTATAGAGGTAGGAGGATAAAGATGACAAAGGTAAAATACCAGACAGAAAAAACAATGTTGGTAATGGTAGAGAAATCAAACTACTGCTCAGCATAATAGTCAGACGCGACCATGGGAAAAAACACGCCCTGACGAGGGCCCTTGATGGCCCAAGCTTTTATATATTCACTATCCCCTTCTTAAGTGACCATTTGACAATTATCCTGAAAATAATTTCAGCATGAGAAATATAAGCTCGCAGGTGCCTGAGTCCATGGACAATAAATGGTCCTCTGCAGATGAATACACTTGGAAGGTTTTATTCTCGGGGGACACTTTTTCTTCCCTGAATATTACTACTGTAAAAGCTCATTAATTTGAAAAATGGAATATTCTTTTAAAAATCATTGATTAATTTATTGTAATAGAAAGTCCACATTTTGTGTCAACGTAGAGGCAGTTTTATTTTTTCATAAGTGAAAATCATACTGAGTTGCAGGCTGCAGTGTGAATGGGTGGGACTGTAAACTGGAGCACTATCATTTTTAATATAGTTTTATTTTAATCATTGCAATTTCTTCAATTTCATTAGGCATTATTTTTGTAAGAACTTTGCTATGATAAGCAGATGATCCTAGTGATGCTAATTTAGTTAATTTATTCTTCTTGGTACACATTATACAGATTCGGTAAAACAATTTCATATTTACATAGGGGCAGCTGGTTGTTTGTTGGTTAGGACCAAGAGAAATCTCTTTTTCCTGCATCCATATATTTACATTAACACACACACATATCTTTACACACACACGTACATGTGCAGAGCATTTTAGCCTAGGTAACTTATTATGCTCTTATGCTTTACTCTTTTAACGGTAAGTGGCTAGCTGATTCTAAAATACAAAAGGCATGAAAAATTATCTGTGGGTTACAATGGACACTACTCAGGTGATGGGTACACCAAAACCCAGACTCTACATAAAATATTCATGTGACAAAATTCAATCTGCCTGCCCTAAACTGATAAAAATAAAAAAATAAAAATTAAAGGAGAGAACTTGAATATCTTCCATCAAAGAAATTCAAATTACGGATATGTTAAATGGGGCTAATAAAGAAGAGGAAGGGTTGTATACTCTTGACTATAAAATAGAGCCTTGGCTCTTAAAATAGACTTAAAATGCAGCCTATCTAGGCAGCATGAATTTGAACAGTTTCCTGTGCATATACACCCTCAAACTCTTTCACTTTCTTCTCAGTTGCCAGTGCTGTAATAACAATCTTCACTAAATGACCCTAATACATCAGTTTATTATTTACCAAATGTGTTCTGCATAACATCAGTCCTCAAGATATTGTAGGAGAAAGGAACTTTTGTGTTCCAGCAAACTTATGGAATTCATTCTGGGAGATTTCTACTTCACCTTCGCATTGAACATTCATCATGAGAATTTTTTTGTTACATTCCCTAATCTTTGCAAACATTTTGAAATGTCTATAGAATCAACACAACATGTAGATTTCTATATTTATCCATTTCTCTACTGTTAACAGGATTTTCACTAGATTGATTTTATCCACAACACTGTACATAAAGTTTTACGAAAACTTATGTGTTTTGTGAAATAAGTTACTAGAATTGGAAATAATAATGAATCGTACACTTGAGTATTACACTATTCCTGACAAATATTGCCAAATTAACTTCAAGAAAGTAGTACTGATATACTGGTGCAAGGTTCATATATTGCTAAGGTAATAAGGTACATAAGAGGTTCTGAAATCAGATATTACTAAGGTAGTAAGGTACCTAAGAGGTTTTAAATTTATATATTAATAAGGTAGTAAGGTACCTAAGAGGTTTTAAAATCCATATAAAAATCCTAAAAGGGCAATGAGAAAAGCATGTAAAAATAACAGAAACAGCAAATGGTAACAAAAAGTAATGTATAAAATCCTGAATAATTGCAATAATGCAAAATAATTTAATGACTAAATATGTCATTGGTAATTTGGTAATTTGCCAGATTAACCAAAATAATTTGAAAATTAAAATAATTGTATGGGCTTTGCACTGCTAAAAGGATATAATTTTGGCCAGAAATTTCTGTAATCAATTTTTAGCAATAATTATCAAGGCCTCTAAATTAATTCATTGATTTTATATATTTTTGTAAAAAATTAGAAAGGCATGTAGAAATATCCTATTTAAAAGTGGTCAACATATCATCATTAATAGCACTTAAAATTTCTTCTAAAAATTGCTAAAAGCAGAAAAATATCTGTATTGATACTGTTGATATTGCCAAAAGATCCATTCTCTCCTGCTTCCTTTATCATGTCAATCCTGAAATACCTGTAGTAAGTTGACTGTAACTCTGATGAGCTTTCCTCTCAGCTAGTTACATGACCAAGGTCAGGCCAATTCAATGTAAGCAGAAAATTTATAAGTAATGTCTGTGGCCTGATAAAGGTGCTTATCCCTCTCTTCTTTCTGTAACATGCACTGGGTAGCAGGAGGTGAAATACCCTTCCTGGCCCAGGAGATGAGACCCTGGATGATATGGGGACACACTAAATGATCTGGGATCCCTGATAACAGTAATGGACCGTGTGCTGAGCCTTTTATAAGAGAATCAATATCAGTCTGTCTTATTTAAGTTATTGGAATTTTAGCTTCTTTTGTTAGAGCAGCTAATGCTGGCTCCTAAGTATAAGACAAATACACATAGGAATACTATGTAGCAACTCAAAAGCTCCTAAGCACATGGATGAAAGGAGTAAAATAATGTTACAGAGGGAACACAAAACATATTATGCTGATTGTTATTTATTTATTTATTTATTTATTTTAGACAGAGACTCACTCTGCTGCCCTGAGTGTAGTGCCGTCGTGTCACAGCTCACAGCAACCTCAAGGTCTTGGGGTCAAGCAATCCTCTTGCCTCAGATTTTTTTTTTTCTATTTTTAGTAGCAACAGGGGTCTCACTCTTGCTCAGGCTGGTCTTGAACTCCTGAGCTCAAGTAATCCACCCAGAGTTGCTAGCTCAGCCTCCCAGAGTTGCTAGGATGACAGGCGTGAGCCACCACATCCGGCTATGCTGTTTTTGAAACTGCAGATTCTAAAAGAAAGAAATTTGCTAAATGTTAGTATGAGCAAAGCTGAGGTGGTGGGATTGAGGTGATTTTGAAGATAGACTTCTTATTCCAGTATAATTAAAAGTGTGCAGCAAATGCCATCAAGGAGCATTATGCAAAATACTCACCAGCTGCTCTGTCCAGATCACCAAAAACAATGGCAGCCTAACTGCTTCCACCAACAAAGAGCCTGAGGAAACATGACTGGATGCAACATGGTGTCCTAGAAGGATCTTGAAACAGAAAAAGAAGACAGCAGGTAGAAACTAAGGCTGTCTGCAGTATGGACTTCAGTTAGAGTACCGTCCTCACACTGAATCACTAATAGTGGCACATGTACCACTGTAATGTAAGATCCTGATAAGAGGGGAAACTGGGTGCAGGCCATATGGAACGCTCTATTATCCTCATAACTTTTCTGTAGCTATAAATATATTCTAAAATAGGTCCGTTTATATATTTTGGAAAAAGTGAGTGCAGAGCTCTAGGCACTGTTGTAGCCCCAGACTGTGGTGTTGATTTGAGGGCTTCCTGCATCTGCGTGGAAGTCTGCAAGGACACCGCGTGCCTGCAGCATCTCTGCCTTCTGCCAAATTTCCACCTTTTGTTTCTCTGACTCCTGAGCCACATGTGTGTTTAGCTCCTTGATGGAGGGCATTCATTCCCCTGCAAGTCAATGGCATCATTGAAGTTGGAGTCTGGGGGGCAATGACCAATCAATCCAGGTCCCAGTTCCTTAGTCTGGTTTCCAAGTCACACTTCCATGGTCCTTTGACCCTCCCCACTGCCTGCCCTACTAACCTCAGATCCGTCACCAGCAACTGAAGCCACAGAAAACATAGTCTGGTTAACTAATTGTCAAAGGCACAGGTAAAATCCACATAATAATTCTCATGAATTATTGTGTTTTCCCTAATGATGGTGTTCATCTGATAAAACATTGCATGCTACAAATATGTAATCTATTAGTACCATTTACTAAAAATATTCATTGCCTACTAACTGCCTTATTTCCATAGCTATGGTTACAGAACCAAGAACAGATAGGCTGAGGCTCAGAAGGCAGCATGTCCTTGGATTCTGATACAGCATATTAAAACTTCCTTAAAAACTGCCATTTTCTAGAATGAATCAAGATAAACAACCATTTTGTTGAGGCTCCCCGCTGGAGAATTAATAATATTAATGATATCTACTATCTAATCACTGTATATTCTAACTTTTTTCTATTTTCAAATTCATTACATCTATAATGAAAATAAAAGATATTTTTAGTGGTCAAAAGACATAAAATGATTAATCGTATATCTACTAATGACATTTTAAAAGTACCTTAGCCCAGAAATGTGACACTACAATCATTAAAAATCAGATTCAATTTTCAAAGATACTAATCTTAAACTTTATATTGCTGGCAGAAACATACAATTATATCCAGTGAGCTCAGATGCCCTGGGTAATGGAAACGCTCAGTTCAATGGGGCTGCCAGAAAATAATATGCTCTTAGAAATTCTGTAAGTTGAGCAGGGACACAAGTGATCAGAATATGACAAAGTGATGCTACAAGTTATTCAGAATAGAAAAATTCCAGATCCAAAGAAATCTTTTTCTTTGAGACATGGATCAAGGTCCAAGAACAGCATAATGGTACCAAATGGATAAAAACAACAATAAAGTCACTTCTCATGCATAATGCATATGCATTCTCCATCGAGTCGATATCACCATCTGGTGCCTAATTACTCCTGCCTCACACCACACGCTGGTACCCACCTAATGCAACGACTGTACATTACAATAACTCAGCACACAGACACTTTGCTGCTAATTATAAGGTGCTAGATGTTGTTGTCATTTTAAAGAGCATGGAAATCCCAAGGAATGTGATGTCCATTGCTTAAAATAAATATTTTGTAGGACGTCACCAGGAAAACTACAGTTAACTTTTTATTTTTCGTGAAGAGAATCTGTTGTTCCTTTCTGTTTAGTTTCTTCTCACATCTGTGCCACCAAAACTGATGTCCTCATTCTGTATTCTTATGACATTATCAGCCTCCTTTTTTCCAACTGAGTGCTTTCATTCTGATCTATTGGCATATACCTTGAGTTAAAGGACTCAGGGTTAACAGTTACGTTTTCTCTCCTACAATCACAAATAAGACAATAATTCTTAAGAAATCATTCAATCATTCACTCAATAAGTATTTATTCCATATTTTTTTGATATCAGACATTATTTAGGGTCCGAGGGAATAAAAATAACCTTTGGACAAGAGCCTTTCATTGACAACTGCTAAAGAAAAAATATAACATTTATTGGTAAATGATTGCAGTAAAACTTTATAAGTGCATTAATAGCAGGATCACAAGTTGTTAATATAGTAGGGAATGGAAATTCTCCATCATATATTTTCAACCCAGAAAATGACATTTCCTTAGCAGGAGTTTTAGTTCTGTTACTGCATCATAACTACCTCAAAGCATAGCAAACACTAAACAACAACAGTCATTCATTTGCTCACAATTTCATAATTTAGGCAGGGTTTGATTGGTGACACCACACACACTTTTTCCACATGTCCTTTGAGCAGGTTTTGTTGGACCTGGAGGACAGACGGGAAAGACTGCTCACTACTGAGAGACCCAGAGTTGGTGCAGGCTTCTGCGGGTAACTGAGGGGGAATGGTCAGTTGAAATCTGCCACATGAGCCTTTCTATGTGGCTGCTTGGGCTTCCTCACAGAATGGCACCTTCCTTGCAGGAGAGAGCAAGTGAAAGCTGCCAGGCTTCTTAAAATATAGGCCTAGTTCTGGTACAGTGTTGATTCTATCGTATTTTGTCTCAGAAGCTTTGGGTCCAGATTCAATGGGAGGAAGAATTAGATAGCACTTCTCAGAGTGCTTTTGGTATCATTAATATACTAGTTGGTATGAAGTTTATCAAGCAAATAATAATCCTCTACATACTATACATTAGGGAGTAATAAAGAGGCTTAACTTACTTTAAATTCAGCATATTGTATGGAAAACTCCATTTTAATGTTACGATTCTGAGAGCGAAACACATGTTTCATGACAAATCTAAAAGACAGGGTTTGATTCTAATTTCATAAAACAGTCTGTGCTAATCAAGAGAAAGTTTTGTCCATATCACAAGGACATTTTACATAAATTTGAATTTCAAATCAAATTCTCTCTATTATAATCAACACTTAAAAAACAGTTATTCTGTACCAGAATGTGATAAATGTTTTATATTTAATACAATATTTCACCTACTCGACTCAATAAAATGTTCAGGTAAAGTTATTATCTCCACTTTACACATAAGAAAACTGAGGTTAAGGGAAATGAGTCGTTTTCCTGAGGTTGTGCAGCTAGTGTGGAGAAGAGCTTGGATCCAAGCCTGGGTTGTCCTTCAAAGTCTAAAGTACTGTTTAGACTCAGCACTGGCAAATTCAATGTTAACTTTCAGGGATTTATTTTTATCTATTTTTCTATTATTTTTACCTATTTTTCCTTCTCACACATTCTGGGTCCACTTACAAATAAAACTCATACTGGAGCTTGAGAGACAGATAACATGATTTCCACTTCCAATAAACTGATTAAAGAATTACTCAATTGAGTTTTACTCTACAAAACAAAATTAAACTTAAAAAAAGTTTGCAATAAGAATTTACATGTGAAAAAAAGAATACACATGTGTGTGTTTATAAGTACTTATATGGTGTCTATATCAAAAATAAATACTTATGATAAACAGGTGAAAGTGAAATAAATTATATATGTTTAAATATCAGGCCTAGGTGCCAAATGCTATATTCGATCATCTAGTTGCTTAAAAATGTATCAAGTTTCCACCTTTCTTTTTCTATTTCATCAGTGCAATGATGGAAAAGAAGAGGCCTCTTGATTGGCAGTTGAGTATCTATCAAGTGAGGAATACATTGTAGAAGTCCTTTATGAAAAATTTGTGAAAACAATTAATCAGAGGTGAAAACTCAATTGGTAAACCCAAATTCATAATATTAGGTCAACTGCAATCATATAGGAAAATTTCCCCTTCACTCCTCACTTTTCTGTTATGCTAAGAGGAATTACATGAAAGTAGATGATAGTTATATGGTGAGACAATTATTTCAAGACCATTTGTTAGCAGAGAGGAAATACTGAAGAGCTTTTTGAAAAATGACAGTTGTGTTTTCTAGAAGGTATCTCCATTAACATTAATTATGCTATCCCCAGAGTCACGAGCTGAAGCAGCTTTTTGAAAAAGCAAATCAATTCACCAACAAGTAAATGTTTTAAGTTTCTAAGTCATTACCATTTGACCTGAAACTTTTGGAGTTGTTCCTTTTTCGCTTTTTATATTTACAGCTTTATTGAGATATAATTTGCATATCATACAGTTCACCCAATTAAAGTTTATAATTCAATAGTTTTTGGCGCATCCAACAAGTTGTGTAATCATCACCATTATTTTAGATTTTCATCACCCCAAACATAAAAGTTTTACTAAGTAGCAATCATTCTCCATGCTCCTGTCTTCCCACCCCAGCCTTCATCATCTTTAATCTGTTTTGATTTATCTTTCCCTTCCAATGGCGAAGCAGAGGAAAGGACAATCTTCCCAGATTATGGATAATGCCGTGGGTAACATAGGTTTAGATTGTCACATGTCTGTCTGGTGTTCGTAATGTATTAAAGATCAGGCAATAAACCTTTAAGTACAGCAGCCAGTGAAATGACCAAAGTAGTTTTAACGAAATAGAGGAATATAGCAATGGGAGCCGGTTCAAGGAGAGCTCAAGAATTCAATCACTTTCTGAAGTACTACTGGAGATAGCTGGGGAGATGAGCCACGCTTCTCCACCATGATGGGCTTTTTGCTCACTTATTTCGTGCCTACTTTTTTCTTCATATTCTGCATTCCTCAAATATGTTTATGTATCTATACTTATTCCCAAAACCATTTTTTTTAATTTTCCCATATTGTCCCTGACACTCATCATTCTGATCTAATCACCACATTCCTATACATCTCCTCTTCAGATGCTGTCTTACCAAAAACATACACACTTCATATAAGTTATTCCCCAAACAAGTATTCTTTGCAGACTTTCTATCTGCTTCTCGGACTTTTAAAAAATTTTGTCAACCTTGGATGATTTTTGTTTTCTTTCTCAGTGTTCCCATTAACATCTCATTCCCTCAACGTAACTTGCCAATGTTTCTCCACATTTTCGGGCAGCTGATTAAACACATCTTGCATAATCTAACGTAGATGAGGAATGCAGATGTGTTCCTCAAGCACTAGCTTCCTATTGTTGAACTAAAACAAGTCTGTTTACATTTTTTGATATTTTTGACATCACTACATAGTAATAGCCATTATAATAAGATAGTTAAGATCCTGGATTGGGAGGTCATAATAGATGTGGGGTCTCTCCTTCTGCCATATCTGGCCCTTCCTTATCTGCCAAATTGGAATGATAATAATGCTGCCCTCATCAGGTATTATAACAAAGTGACAATAATTATATAGGCAAACACTTAGCACAATGACAAGAAATATTAGCAATCATATTACATTTATTATGATTATTAGTCACACGCATTAAGCCTCCACTAAACTTTTTCTGGGATGAATCTAGAAGAAATTCAAGTTAAAGTATTTTATGATAAAATAAATTCTAAATAACAAGCAGACTGAGGCCGTAGCCTACGTAAAAGATGGAAGAATTACTGTGTAAATAACATGAGTGTTAAAAGGCGATCTCGTTGATTCTAAGTCTTTTAATCAAATATTTGAATGATTTTTGCCATGAAACATTTTTCCTCCCACTTTATAAGTTTTCAGAAAGTGGTCACTCTGTCCGACTTGAACATTGCTGAGTATCTGTAAAAACTGTGAGTGGAAGAATTAATAAGTGAGTGAATTCGGAGGAATATTTTAACCTATTTATTTAGAAGTAGTGCTTTGAGAGGGATAACGAGAAATTTGTAAGAAACCACAAAATATATTCTATTCAACATGTATGGCATGTATGTGTGTAAAGCCACACGTATGTCCCATGACCTTATTAAATACAGTTGCTTACACATGTAACAATGAGATTGAAGGGAGCTTAGCTAATGCTTTAGTTTCTTTTTTTGATATCCCGAGATAATCTAACCATAAGTGGTACCCTAGCATGTCACCTGAGTAAGGCTTTCTGTGGTTTCATTATTCTGGGAATACAGCATCATTTCTGTAGCCCACTCCAGAAATAAAACCATAAATAATTCTCGAATGTTTACTATAAAGTTCAGTAAAACAAAACATACCAGGAAGTGTGTTGAATATCACAAAGTGTTTTAATTAACAATACTAAAAAGCACTTTCAATGTAACAATGTATATTTAAATTAACAAAGTTCTAACATTAGGAAAACTAAAACTCTGGGGTTCTGCTTGTGACCAATGTAATTTAAATAATAGCAGGGTCTTCTGTTTTTCCTTTTAAAAAATAGATGAAGTTTTCTCAATTTTAAGATTTTTCTCACATCAGCTCTTCTTAAACCTTTGGCACCTGCTAAAAAGTAAGAGCAGATGACAAAAGGAGCAAGCGTGTCACAAGTGCATCGCAGCAGAACTTGGAAACCGCGGAGCCTTTTAAGTTTGATGGGTCTTTTTCTTTCTACTCAATGATCTAATTTGCATGCAAATGTAGTGATGTTTATTTTCTACTAGGAAAATTAGTTTTAAATTTATATTATAAAACAGAAATGTCAATATTTCATTGTGTAAAGGGGACAAAAAGGAACAAAAGGACAGACAGATGTTCCTGACTCATTTATTCTTCTACCTGGCCCTAGCTGAGATTCACTGGCGTGCAAAGTGAAACCACGAATTGCCTGATCCCATCCACGTACCTTGGAAGTGCCCCAAACTCCTTGTTGTGTCTCTTTTTTCATCGCTACCACACAGCATTGCCCATACTCACTTCTTTCTTTTTTTTTTTTTAATTTTTTCAAATAAATGAACAAAGCAACATACAATATGTCCTGAAAAACATCTACGTAATGGGGAAAGGGTGAGAGAGTGTGTGTGTGTGTGCACAGATGTGTTACAGAGAGAGAGGAGGCTGAACAATCTAAATAAAAGCCTAAGTTATGAGTATCGTCTTTCTTGCCTTAAATTTAAGATACAAAAATCAGTCTTGATGGTTTTGGTCAATATATTTCTAGGAGAAAATTTTGATAGAAGAGTATAATTTTGCTTTTAAGAAAGTGGCCCTATTTCTCTATCAATAGTTTAAAAGTGCAGCAGTTGGCTAGAAACCCAGACTAGATTTATCTATAGCCACCAGCTGACGCCCAAGCCAGCCTCACAGGGTGCAGTTCTGCTGGTGATCATGATGGTTCAAGAGCTGAATTATTTGCTTTTAGGTCCAGAAACATGATTTGGTTGCTATAACCAAATGTAATAAGTTACACAGGCCCTAACATGCTTATCGAATCATAAGTGATCCTCTGAGAAAACTCAATATTTGTAGTTTCTGCTAACTCAGGCATTCATTTCCTCACACAAACTCTTTTCTCTAACTGGAATACCCTTTCCTAAGTGTTCTCCTGACAAACTGTGTTAAATTCTTCCAAACTCAGCTCAAATAGTAGCTCTACTGAAAATGATTTCCTGACTTTGGAGCTTTTGGCATGTGCCAAACTGCACTCTGGATGTAATTTCCAAATAATAATCAGCTTCTTTTGTTAATTGTTTGTTGTTTGTTAGCCTGTCTGCCAGCCAGTCTTAAGAAATATACCTGCTGTGTGTACAGGAGGCCACAGATCTTCATATCTGTGTCACTGACATCTGAAAGAGTTCCCAGAGAGATGACAGTGAAAGAAAAAATTTTTAAAGAATCAAAGAATGACAGAAAGTGTAAAAAGTCTAGCATATAAATCAAGCACCCACTTATTTATTGGCATAAAAATTATATGTACAAATATTCGGAACATTAGCATTTACTGAACAGATCATTCTTTTTGTAGCTGTTTGCATGACAAATACAGAAGAAGCGCCAAGGGGAGTGAATGTGATCATCTTAATACATAAAGAGAACAAATGAAATAGTTGAGAATTGCACTGTGTGTGTGTGAACACGCACACCTCCACCTCCACTGGAAAGCCATCCTCACCCACCAGACAAGAGCACTCCTGCTGTTCTGTGCCTTGTATGTGTATTCAGTAGGAATCAGTGAGACCAAAATATTCACTTTGTGAGTGGGAAAAGGAGGGGTCAACTCCTCTAGACTTTTAGCAGTTTCACTCTCCCTAAACTATCCTTCTCTTTCCAACTTATATCTTTAATCAGAGCAATATAGTTTTTTAAGGGACAGACTGAATATATGAGCACATTTTCCTTTTTCTAACCCTACCTCAGAATTTGATTAAATTGTAGGTGTAATGTGATAATAATTTTAATGTGTCCAGTATCATTTCTAACACTTGCAAAAGTGTTGTGGTCATGTTCATTTTAAGGTGATTTCGACTAACGCATTGTCTGTACTGTCTGCTGATCTTTCCTATGTCACCAAGTCTACCCAGTGCCCTGCATGCCTTTGTTTCATTGCAGGCTTATGTGGCCACAAAAACAAGTATCATATTGATAAGAGAAGATATGAAATCAACATGTTTATAATTAACCTTTCATAAGATATTTTAAGTATACTTAGTTGCTTCTGGTTTGATCAGCATGGAAGCTCAATCAAAGGACAGTACTGGTATTTAGATATTCCATAAAAGTGAAATTCACCTGTAGTCATGAACCCTCACTGATGCCTTTAATTCTGTGAATTCACTTATTTACATATATATTTCTAACCAGTCATCATTTCAGAAATAACTGTGAGACGTGAATCGTATTTAAGTTTGTGTGTGAAGAATAGCGCTTCACTTTCAGCTGTGCCACTAACAAGTTCTGTGATCTCGACCAGCAAATATAATCCTCCGAACCCAGGTTTTCTCTTCTGTGAAAGAAGTGGATTGAATTAATTAATTGGATTTCCTACTAGGTATAAGAATCTGTTGTTTTACTTTGTGATAGAATAATATCAGGAATGCATGAGAAATCAGGAATACGATAAAATGTCCTAAGAACGTGGTAAAATTTTTCATGGAAATTTCTCCCTGGACAGACACACTCTACCACGGCAACATTCATCATTTTAATTGACACCTGTCAGCTCAATGCTCAATTAAAAGTTATTAGAAGCACATTAGAAAAAAATTATAAGGGCATATGTGGACACATTTGATAAAAAGTTAATCCTTCAATACTGGATTAAGCCTGTACTGCAAATTCCTGTATATGTTTTCCACCAGAATTAAAGCATTTTGGTGTGAGGGAGAACATCTGACTCGTCTGTGTTTCTCCAGTGCCTAGTAAGTTAGTCACCACCTGTTGAATGAATGAATGAATGAATAAACACATATAAAATTTACATAAATCATATAAATATTCCTTATTTCTTCTTGCTATCACTTGGAAATACATAAGTATTCTTAAAATATTTCATGTGTAATTACCAAAAGTACATGTATGGATGACTCAGACAGTGGGAAGGAGGCAAAAACTGTGCTTAGTATCTATGGGACTCTTTTGGCCCTTAATTCCGGGGCTGTACTGCCAGATCTCAGTGGCTGTGTGTTCTGTCATATCTTCTTTCCTCAGTTCATGGTTAAGTTCACCTAAATACATGTGGATGTGTGTTTGAACACATTACATACTGAGGACCTGAACATGTCCAGTTGAGGGTGTCCTGACAGAGTTATTCACTTCGCTGTTTACATAGGAAGGGTCTGAACTAGAAGGACTTTAAAAATTGGTGATTTATTTGCCCTCAGTGCTGGATATTCCAGTAGGAGAGCGTCTACAGCACCCAGACATGTGTGTGGCTAATATTAATTACCTCCACATCTGTTCTTGTGTACTCAGCTTTTACCCATCACTGGGTCTCACTTCATAGTCTCATTGTCACTTTCTCAGATGAGTGCAGGCTGTCTCACTGCTTTTTCACTGGTTCCTAACAGCAGAATCAACACAAAACTAATATTGGGGCAGTGCCTGTGGCTCAAGGGAGTACAGTGCCAGCCCCCTGTGCCGGAGGTGGTGGGTTCAAACCCAGCCCTGGCCAAAAACAAAAACAAAAAACAAAAAAACAAAAAAACTATTGTTTATGCTTTTCCATCAAGTTCTGGAGAAACCAGAAAGATTTCAGATAGTAAAATGTCCATTTGCTATCAAATTGTCAAATCATAACAGCTAGGAAATGCTAATTTCTTTGGGGAAATATCTGTCCTCTTTTCAATTGTAAATATATTTTCAATTATTTGAAAATAATTGTGAAGACATTTGCAAATCTTACCAAACCACTTCCTTGATCAATATAGTATATTTTGGAGGCTTCTAATGTGAGACTATTATAAAACTACCTCTATATATCAAATTGATTGGGATTCTGAACAATGATGGAGGTTCACAAAAAAAGAATTTTAACTGTACTGGAAATTCCAATTTCAGAAGAGCTGCACAGTTTCTCATATTAAAGCATGCCACAATTATTTTAACAGAAGCATTGTTCTACAGTCATACGCACATTTCTAAAAACAAGATAAGGACCAACCTGTTTCCACATACAATCTATTCTCTTTTCCTCTCCACCCTCCAGAATAGTGTTTGCTGAACAGTAATTGTCCTGAGCATTGGACCTACCGTTATACAAGAGAAACAAATTTGGGAATAATATAAAAATCTTATAGCCTCTGGCAATTGCT
Source organism: Galagoides demidoff (assembly GCA_963574575.1). NCBI lineage: Eukaryota > Metazoa > Chordata > Mammalia > Primates > Galagidae > Galagoides > Galagoides demidoff. The sequence goes on from CAUYQV010007664.1 coordinate 50,988, forward strand.
TTTGATGTACAATAGTTTGTTTTCCAAATCCTCCCTTGCTAAACCAGAAAACCCAGGAGTGTGACATCTCTGTTGTCACCTTTTGTGGTGGGATGACCTCTAACCCCCACAGGGCTGAAGTCAGACCAGGGGAGCACTCAGAAAAATGCAGATCAGGGTTCTGGTGCTCACAGAAACCAGAAATGAGTAAGCATTATCTCATCGGCATTCTGTTCACCATCTCAGTCCGAAAAAGAAAAGTATAACAGTAAAACTAATATAGGACTCAGAGGAAGAAGAAAGTTGCTTTTAATTGAACTTGAAAGTAAGCAGAGAGAAATCATGTCATAGCTTTCTCTTGGTGAGATAACCTTCCATCCACTTGAAGTATATATGTACACACGACATGCAGTTTTAGTCATACCAGATTGAATATTTGGGTGTAGAGGGGAGGCCCATAGGTGTTGTAGGCACAGAGGCTGAGAACCAATCAAGAGACCACTGCCAAAGCTGCTCAGAGAAAAGAGTCCAGGACTGCCTTGGGATAGGTCAGTTCTCCAGTGTGGTATCACCCGTAGTCTCCACACACTGCCCTTATTGTGACTCCTTTCACTCCCATCCCCATATGGATGTCATTTTAAATCCACAAGTTCTTTTATTTTATTTTTTGCTTTTGTAAGATTTTTTTTCCCTCTCTAAGTTGTCTTTCAACGTAAACTCTCTCTCTCTCGTATATATTCAAACTCTCACTTCATACAGTAGAACCTCCGTAGTTGACCCCCTCCTTACACTGACCCCCCCTCCTTAAGTTGACCTAATTTGCATAGACCAGACTTGTGCCACATGTACATATCAGTACCTAGCCCAGCTCTCTTGGAGACCCCCTCAGGATGTTGACTGTTTTGTTACAGTCTCTTGGGTGGCCAACTCACAAAGGTCCTGCTGTAATTTCATTTAATTATCTCACATTTAAATAGCGGTTCTAGTTTTCCAACTGCGTGATGTACCTGCACCTGTGCTCAGTCAATGACACAAGTGCTATAAGGATGTGTCTTCCTTCAATGATACTTTCATCATGTCATTTGCCAATTTGAGAAACTTCAAAAGTTTTGAATGTTCATATACTCCTGACAGGGACAAATATTATGCTATAAACCTTTCTAGTTCTCCATTCCCCACCTTTGGGAAAGGTTGATCCTGAGGAAAGTCTTTTAATTTTGCGCAGAGCTGACCACTGCTGTAGCTCATGCAGATTGGAGAAGCAGAAAGAGGGTTAAAGTGCCCACAAGAAGCTGCACATTGGTCATCAGAGCATGCAGCCCTGAAACTCCAAGTACTCTCCACCATCTGACTCATCCCTTGCCTGTGGACAATTAAGTTTTCAAAGAGCTTTGGTCAGAGAGTGAGAAGTTGAAAAGCTGACGGTGTGTGAGTACGATGAAAGGCAAACACATCCTCTAAGCAAACTGGCCCTGTCCATAGCCACTTGGATACACTTCTATGACCTGGGGCATCCATAGATATGTCATTGCCATTAGACGTGTTTAAAGATTAATTTAGGAAGTTTTTTTTATAAGATATATAATGTAGGTTTGGAGCTTGTAACTTAGTGGCTAGGGTGCCAGCCACATACACCGGGGCTGGAGGGTTTGAACCCAGCCCCGGCCTGCCAAAAAACAATAGCAACTACAATAACAATAACAAAAAAAAAACAGCTGGATGTTGTGGCAGGCCCCTGCAGTCCCAGCTACTTGAGAGACTGAGGCAAGAGAATCAGTTAAGCCAAAAAAGTTGGAAGTTGCTGTGAGCTGTGACACCATGACACTCTACCGAGAGTGATATAGTGAGACTCTGTCTCAAAAAAAAAAATTAAAAAAGATATATAATGTAATCCACTTTCTTCCCTACTCTACTTGAGCTCCCTCATGCCTGTTTCCTCAAAAAACTGTGACTTTCTGCACATTATTCTTCACAGGTTTTATACTTGGTCTTATTAGTACATTCATGGCACAGCAGGAACTAGTCTCCAGGGAGAGGCTATGTGATGGCACAGCAGCTGTTCTAGGGAGACTCAGACATACCAGCATTATATTTAAAGATCCCCCATGAGCAATTTCAAAGCTCAGGTATAGTATCCAGCTGCTCCTCTGACTAAGTTATCACTTGGGAAAGCCAATAGAGCAATGTGCCCAAGTTGTCCGAGTTATTATGTGAGCAGTTGAAGAAAGACTCAGTAGAGGGACTCATGGTTCTTGATATACAGCTTAAAAGTCAGAGGTAAATTATTTCTACTACTCTTGATATCAAACCTGAGGAGACTCATCATGCCAAATTGAATGTTTGCAATGGGAAGCTCAGTCTAGATTATATTACAGAGCTCAATAAATTAGGAGAACTTAAGAAACACCAGCCTGGCCCAGTATGGTGGTTCATGCCCATGATCTCAGCACTTTAGGAGACCAAAGTGGGAGCCCAGGAGTTCATGACCAGCTTGGACAACATAGCAAGACCTCATCTCTGCCAAAATTTTTTCTTAAAAATCAGCTAGATGTGGTGGTACTCATCTATCCCAGCTACTCAGGAGGCTGGTGCAAGAAAATCCCCTAAGGGTTCCAGGCTTCGGTGAGCTATGATGGTGCTACTATACCACAGCCTGGATGAGAGGATAAGACTCAGGTTCCAAAAAAGAAAAAGGCCATGTAAATATATATTTTTAAGGTATTGAGATCTTTCCTAAATAGAGAGAAAGATGGGAAACCGTTTTGATGCATTCAAGATCCTTGCCAGGCTTCGCATTCTTGTGCTGGTCTTCAGAGGACTGTGCTCAAGCCAGTGAATATCAGATTTAGCCCACTTGGTCCAAGAAGAGAAAATCGTGGGCATATAGAACCAAAGACAAAAAAATAAATACTTCAGTCTGAGGTAGACATTCTGGTGAAATGTTACTGGAGTTAACAAGAGTTGAAGATGCTGGGTTGACAAAAGAAGGTGGAGAAACGATGGAGATTAGAGGGCAGTACAGAAGGTCAAGACTGAATGACTCTCTTTCTCTACTCATAGCTGTCACTCAGTGGCTTTCAGTGCTAGCTGTATAAGAAAATGCTTAGATGATGCTTAAATTCAAAAATAATCAATGTCTGGGGCAGCGCCTGTAGCTCAAAGGAGTAGGGCACCGGCCCCATATGGGGGAGGTGGCGGGTTCAAACCCAGCCCCAGCCAAAAACTGCAAAAAAAAAAAATCAATGTCTGACCTCTACTCTAACTTAATTAAATAGAATCTGTGGGGCTCCTGCCTGGGTATCTTTGTTAATTTTTGTAAGTTCCCAGATTTCTTTCAATGTGTAAGGAGGGCTGACAGTCACTGAGTGAGCTTGAAAGAATCCACGGCAATGTTGAGATTGCCTTGATATTAATAACACAGGAAACTACACAGTCTTAGGGGGAAACATAGTGTTCCACCCACACAGGAAGATACCAGAGGCCTTTGCAGCCACATAACGAGGAGCTGAGGGGGACAATTGAAAAACATGAGGGAGTTGTATAATTGGTCAAGCAATTTAGGCATAAATATTATTGAACACAATTAGACACAGCCACAATTCTATTGACAAAATTTTTGTATGAAATGAAGGATTATTTTCTGTATCCAGAAAGGACTAGCGATTCAAAGGATTCTTCTCTGTACCCAGAAAAGACTTGGAACAGAGCCTCAGGGCAGATTGGAGGAGCTGAGAGTAAGCCAGCTATGACTTGTCCTTGAGGTTAGATTTTAATAAATTAGGTCCTAGAGGTGGGTATGGACAGGTCCCAAGTCTTAAATCAAAGAGACTATTAAGCCAGAAGTGTATTACATTCTGGTTACATCTCTGAATCTAACTTCTTTTCTCTGAAAGGGAAAGCCACTATCAATTTGTCCTCATCATTTACCAAACCACTTGCTTGTTAGAGCAGAAAATTCCTGTAGTCTAGTCTTCCTCCTTTTTGTTTTATTAGTTTCTAAGCTATTGTGAATATTTTTGCCATTTTGGTGATTC
>CAUYQV010007669.1:0-13297 GCA_963574575.1 Galagoides demidoff
ACACAGTAATGTATTAGAATAGAAAAAAAGCTTATTTCTCCTAGTTGAGCTTAAGATGCCCTGTTATCTATACCTGTGATGCAGATAAACGTCTTGTCAACCTATTCTTGGATCTATTATACTCCATTAATCTTTGTCTTCATTATAGTAAATAATGGTGCCACCAGGGAAGCCCTAGCTGCTGGAAGATTCCCCATACTTTATAGCTGTCAAATTTTTTATGATAATTGTTCTCACCCTTCACTTCACAGTCAGGAAATTGTATGTTTATACATTCAAGCAATATTTACTGAGTACCTAACTAAGAGACTAGTAGATGATGGGAGTATATGAATAAAATCATATTGATAAAAGATTAGTAATAGTGTTCATGGCAGTAGAAGCAAATATAGTTGTAATAAAAGTAACAAGATATCCTAAGAAATTTCTGAACAGTACAGTGACCCCCAGGTGATTAACTTAAAGTTATTGATCTTACTTCTGTAGGAAGAACCTTGTCTCTTTGCAGGTGGGTATTAATTTATCCAAATATAGTATAATGTGTTGTTCCTTCTATTTAGAAATGGGAAATTGGCCCTAGTGTTTTCAAAATATAGCACTGATTTATAGTTATTACCTCATTTGATTCTTATGAAAAACAAATAAGGCATATATTATCATTATTTCTGTGTGATACAGATAAGGACCTTGAGACTACTAGAACTTAAGTAATTTTATTCTGTTCATGTGATCCTAAGCACAGTTCCTCATAAGAAAGTTGAAACTACGGCTTGGCGCCTGTGGCTCAAGCAGCTAAGTTGCCAGCCACATACACCTAAGGTGGTGGGTTCAAATCCAGCCCGGGCCCACCAAACAATGATGGCTGCAACCAAAAAATAGCCAGGTGTTGTGGTGGGTGCCTGTGGTCCCAGCTACTTGGGAGGCTGAGGCAGTAGACTTGCCTGAGCCCAGGAGTTGGAAGTTGCTGTGAGCTGTGATGCCCCAGCACTCTACCCAGGGGGAAAGCTTGAGGCACTGTCTAAAAAAGAAAAAGAAGAAATAGACTTGATTATCTGCTGAAATCTCTCAACATTACACCATGTTCACCAAACAATGGCACTGTTACCTCACCGTCCAGATCATAACTTACAAAGTTAGTATTTTCATTAGTTTCATTTTCTTTAGCATGCAAACTTCATAAGTCTGGCACTTAGCTTCCTTAAACTGCCTTGTGTCCATCACACACACACACACACACACATTGCCTTTATTGCATAGTATAAAGTAGAGCCACTTTTTTGCAGGTAGATCATTAAAAACAAGAGTAAGGTCATATAGATGTGCAACAGGAAAGGAGGGAAAGATGATCCAAAGAGGGATTTCCCAGCTGATCCTATTGTTGGCAACTAGGGCTCGGTCCTGCCAGTATTCTCTAAGATTCATACAGATTATACTTCAAAATTATCTATCTGAGGATAAGAAGAGTAGAATATTAATCCAATGGATTCTATTTCCCACTGGTCAAAGCTTGGTTTGTAACTATCTTGCATTTCTTTGCAAATGCAACCAAGTGGCTGAATGAAAGCCTGGAAGCTTTCATTCCAAGTATAGCTGAGGGGCAGTGCTCTAAGATTATAGCCCTTGCACATCTGGGTTACCCAGCAGAAGATGGGATAAAATAACAAACAGAAAGACCATGGGGATGAGTACAAAGGTCACCTGATACACACACCTTTTGTCTTGACTTAAAATCTTAGTGCATTTGAGCTTTGCCTGTATAATCACACTAATATATTAATATGTTTACCAGTTATCTTCATCCCTACAATTTTTGTAGTAAAAAAATACTTAATTTTAAAACTACTTAATAATTAGAATACTTAAATTCTTTGTTGATAAAAATGCTACTTAGTTTCTAGTCCATCTCCCATGAGCCATCTTCTTTATTTATGGTCTCTTCAAAGTGTAAAACTATCTATAAGTAAATTTGTAAGTTGAAATCTACCAGTAAAGATTTAAGAATTCACTAGGCTGTATTATTTTCAGTTTCTTAATTCCTTCTTTCATTATTGCCATTCAGTTGACAAATCCTGATTGTATTTGTCTTATTAATACTTCAATGATCCGTCAACTGATCTCATTCTCTCTCATGAACTGTTAATTCAGGTTATCTTTACCCTGCCTTTTCGTTTTGCCATTTTTTTTTATTGGAACATTTTGGTTATGGTTTTCCATTTTCTATTTACAGTAGATATCTGCTGGTTTGGGCTGAAAATATTCTTCCCTATCTTGACAACCATGTGCTTGTTATTTTAATGAAATACTTTCTCCTTTCTCCAGTTATTGATTTTACATGGGAGAGATGATGGAATCCCATTCTCATGGCCAAAATGACAGACATATGACCTATCTGTGCCAACAAGAGCACCCTATGCCTAGAGCAAAATAGTGGTGTCAGTGATAAGAATAGGACCCCGGGCAGAACAACTGATCCCTTCTACCTTATCTCTCATTGAAATTACTAGTAACTATGACCTCACCTTCATAACAACAAGAAACCTGAGAGACATAAGGTAACCTGTGGGGAAAAATCAAAGATGAAAAAGAATGGGGAGAGAGTGAGGGAAACTGAACAGCATGTGGTTCTTTTAAGGATTTCTTGAAAAAAATAAAAAAAGAAGGATTTCTTAGCTTTCAACTTCAAACCACAAATAGGGTTAAGAGTACAACCAATAAATTGCACCTTTTAATTAAATTGCATGAAATTGAATTTCTGTTTCTTGAAACCAAAAAGTTTTAACTACTTTACTAAACATATATATCATCTACATTATAAATGTCAAAAGACCCCTAAAACTTCCAGTTCCTATACTGTAACCATTTAGTAGTTACCATTTGGAAGCTTTAAATGCCTCTTTTTACTGAGGAGTAAAAATAGTCATTTCATTCTAGGAACACATTCCATTTTGGAAATTATAAACTTTTGATTTCCTGTATCTAGGGTCATCTGTATATACAGAACTCCACATATTGCATCTTTGGCAACATGTAATCTCTACTCTCAGGGAAACTACCTATCTTGATCTCTGTCTGCAGAAAACCATCATTGCAACAGAAGGGGTTTCCACTTTTCCTTCTGGCCTGGAAACAACTGCTTTAATATTTTTTTCCTCAGTATTCAGATTCTTCTTCTCTGCGGCTATCAACCTTGTCCTATCTTAATGGTAGTGGCCTTCAGAAAAAAAAAAATACTGAGAAGAGGCCATTTAGCAGACAATACACCAAAAACTACATTTGGAAGTCAACAAATGTATTAATATGAATCCTACCAACTAATATCAAGTATCCTTTGGTTGTTCAAATAGCAAAAAGAGCATTTGATGCTATTGAATAGTCACTTCTGGGTATAACATAAGGAAACATAGTGAGATGCCAGAAGGTTACTTCCTTGACATGATAAAGAACAGTTTAAACTAATTGCCGACATCATACTTAATGGTGAGATACTATAGTTATTTCCATTAAAATCAGGAACGAGACAAAGACATCATTATTTTTTAACATTGTCTGGAAGTTCTGTCCAAAGCAATAAAGCATGAGATAGAAATGAGGGATATAACTACTGGATATGAGCCAAACTTAGCATTATTCACAGGTGACGGAATTGTCCATAAGGAAATGGAAGAGAATTGAGGGATAATCTCTTAGATCGAGTTTGTTTTCAAAGCAGTGGTTGCATTCTACATTCGTGTAATATATTAGATGTTTTACTAATAAAAAATTTTCAATCATCCATCTTAAGCCCCAAGTCACAATACCCTGAAAATACATCTGACAACCTATCTTTCCACACACACACATTGCATAGGATTATTACTGCATGAACAAATATGAAGAAAATGTCAATATATTTATATTATTCAGAATAGACTGAGTTATGTTATAGCGACAAATAATCTCCCTAAACAACCTTGGTTTATTTCTCATTCTTGTTACATGTCCTTGGTCAGCTGGAAGGGGACTCTGTTCCATATGGTGCACATTCAGGGACCAGGTATTGATAGGCTTTGCATCTGTGGCAAGGAAAAGGAAGATGAAAAATTGTTCAGCAGAGTCTTGTACCACTTCTGCTTACATTACCCTGGCCAAAGCCAGACTTATGCTGTGGCTAATTTCAAAAGGATGGGGTAGGGTAACACTAACCCCAATCCAACCGAAAAGTACAGTGGCTGACTGCAAAACCAGTCAAAGATTAATCCAGACTCCAGAAACAGTACTTGGGTTCAAATCCTGACTCTCACAATTGATGCTATTATCCTTGGGTTACTTTTCCTTGCTGTAATTAGTTCTCATCTAAAAAGCAGAAAGAATAATAGTATATTCTTGGCTCGGTGCCCGTAGCACAGTGGTTAAGGTGCCAGCCATATACATCAAGGGTATGGGTTCAAACCCAGCCCAGGCCATCTAAACAACAAAGACAACTGCAGCAAAAAAATAGCCAGGCATTGTGGTGGGTGCCTGTAGTCCCAGTTACTTGGGAGGCTGAGGCAAGAGAATCGTTTAAGCCTGAGAGTTTGAGGTTGCTATGAGCTGTGATGCCACAGCACTCTACTCAGGGTGATAGCTTGAGACTCTGCCTCAAAAAAAAAAAAAAAAAAGAATAGTATATCCTTAATTGAATTAAAGTTTTATACACTTATGAAAAATATTTGCCAAGCAACTATTTCGTGTCAAGAGTGTACCATTCTGGGTACTTGGCTATATCAGCAAACAAGCAGACAAATGTATCTGCCTCTGGAGAGCATGATTTCAAGAAGGAAAGAGAAAATAAATGATGAGAAAACTGTATAAGTTGCACAGAATTCTAGGATAGCTTTTTGGGTCACCATAAAGACTTTGGCTTGGGTGGTGCCTGTGGCTCAGAGGAGTAAGGCGCTGGCCCCATATGCTGGAGGTGGCAGGTTCAAACCCAGCCCCAGCCAAAAAAAAAAAAAAAAGACTTTGGCTTTACTATGAGAAGATGGGGAGACACAGGAGGTTTTTCCACAGGAATAGATTATCTAAATTGGTCCTGTGACTCTTCTGTTGGGAAAAGACCCTAGTAAATTGAGGGACAAGGCAAGAAGACCCCTAAGGGTGCTACTATAACAGTGTATGTGAGAAATGAGTCGGACCATAGTATTAGTAGTGCAAGCACTGAGAATGAATCCAATACTAAATATATCCACAATATTTAGAGATATATTCAAGGTAAATATCCATGTATATTGCTACATATTGTGGGTATATTTTACTGGATATTTAGAGATATATTCAGATATCTATATATATGGATATATATCTACATGCTTATATAAGCTTATATAAACATAACAGTATGTTATGGAAATACTTTGAAAATAGAACTATTGATGGATTACATGTAGAATATGAGAAAAAGAGGCTCGGCGCCTGTGGCTCAATCGGCTAAGGCACCAGCCACGTACACCTAAGGTGGCGGGTTCGAATCCCCAGCCCGGCCCACCAAACAACAATGATGGCTGCAACCAAAAAATGGCCAGGTGTTGTGGCGGGTACCTGTGGTCCCAGCTACTTGGGAGGTGGAGGCAGGAGACTCGCTTGAGCCCAGGAGTTGGAGGTTGCTATGAGCTGTGATGCCATGGCACTCTACCCAGGGGGATAGCTTGAGGCTCCGTCTCAAAAAAAAAAGAAAAGAAAAATGCTGTGAGATAAGGTTATTATCACACCCATTTTGTCAGAGAGAAGACTGAAACTGATGAAGGCAAATGACTTTCCTGAGGACGCTCACCAGTAAGGGAGCAGCCACCCGACTAGAATCCAGGCATTCCAGCCCTGAACCCTTTGCTCTTCCCAAGTGCAGTGATGTAAGAAAGTACAAAGAAGGTGCTATTGGAACTCAGAGGAGGAAATGCCATGAAAAACCAGAATGTTCTCAAAACCACATCACAGATGAGTTCCTCCCCCAGGCATCTGGATGTAGTATCTCCAGTAACTGGTTTATCAAACAGTTTCTGCAAGTACAGCCAACAGGATTCTTCCCTAGAGTTGTTTCTCTGTCACACAGAAGAGGCCATTGTGGCCTCACCACTGTTCTCAATAGCTCTGGAATATCAGCTTCATCTTTATAATTGCAAAAATGTTAAGGTTGCCAGATTCCTGTATTGAACAACAAAAGGATGATGAATTATCAGATTTTTAGTAGAACGCATGAGAGGTAAAGAGGAGAGACTCAAAGGCCTTAGAGTGACTGATCCCCATCTAAAGCAGAAAGCTGTGACATTAGAACTTAGTGTTTTTATCCAGCAAATATTTATTAAGCCCCTACTTCAGGCAAACCAGCATGCTAAAGTGCTAGGGTTATAGAAGTGAGCCAGCTAACCATGGAAGGCACAAACATCAGACTCAGGTGCCTTCTTCTGAATTGCATATTACACATCTGAGACATTTAGCTTCTCCAAACACTGGAGAGGCCATTGACAAGCCATCCCAATGCAACATAATCCTGCTTGCACTAGGCCCCTGGCAATTTGAATCTTGCTGTTTAGTCAGTTGTATCTTATAATCCAATTCTCCAAAGAAAACTTTGTCCTCCAAACTGGCCATGCACTTTGGGAATCCCTACTCTGGTGGATTCCAAGCCCTGTGGGGCCTCCTTGGGAGGCAGTGACAGCATTTCAGCTCTGTCCCTCCTCCTCCCCCAGCCCCAGGAAGCTTTATCTCTGACCTTCTGAAAGAGATAGTAATCACTTATTTGAAAACCAAACCGAAGCTCACCGTAGCCTCCCAATTGCTGATAACAAAGTTAAAAGGCCATTTTTCTGTCATTTCCTCTTTTTGCCAAGAAAGAAGTATAAACCAGGAGGGCCTCCCACTGACCAGGAGTGGGACAGAACTCCTCTTTCAGCCTTGCCTTTCCATCACGCAGGTGAAATCCTTCCTGGTCTACAAGTCCCAGCAAGGAGGCTATGGAAAAAGCAGGTTCACTATTCAGAAAAGCCTGACTTTTCTGTGATCTCCCTCCTCCTCTCTGCCATTTCAGTGTCTGCATTGCTCAAGATGCAAAGGCAAGTAAGGGAAAAAAATCAAGCAAAACTTATTTTCAGAGGAACTTATTTTGTTCCTTTGTTGGATCAAAAATTTCTCAGGAAAGAGCAACTTGCTGACTTTACACAAAGACACTCAGTTTACTACTGAAAATATAAATTAGAAAAGAAAAAAAAGACATGCAGGCCTCTGGATTAGATCTGCCCTAAAATGGGAAGACGCACTTCCCATCAGGATGCTCTGAAAGGCTTTAGGGAGGAAAGTGGGGAGACCATCAGTGGAGAAACTTGCATTCACAGAAGGAAAAAAATAAAACCATGAGATCTTGGGTAGATTATTTGACCTATCTCAATATTCAATTCTTTAACATTCAAATAATATTTGGATGTATTTAAAACCATTGCACTGACTGATGTCTACTGTGAATGGCTCATTTTAATAAATGCAAGAAGACAAACATGGCAAAAGTTTCCATGAGAATTCCATTTCTCAGAGCAGGAAAAGTTTACCCAAGGGAGGCAAGGAGAGACATTCAAATCGCAAATGGTTGAGCCCTGGGAGAACATCAAAAGATTGTTTTCAAAGATAAATTTCTCAGAACTAGAATCTTCCTAACCGCTCTGCCAAAAAGAGTGCTCCATGGTCATATAAGCTTAGAATACTCAACAAAGACCAGCCATTCTTGGAAATCCCCAAAGAACATTGCAATAGCAAGGACTGGAAAATCCCATCTTAACCTGCTTAACTTTGTTAAACACTACCTTTCCAAAACGTATTTGACCAAAGATATTAGGTTTAAAAAAAAAAAAAAAGTGTATTACCATCACCTAGATGAGAAACACTGCCGAAAAAGAAATAAATTTACTTTGGAAGAAGGATAGATTCCCAAAACTGAACTAACTTCTTCAGCATGTAGCTGGCTTAAGAGTACAGCGATGTTGTTATATTATGTGTCTCTCTAGAGCCTGCCAGACTGAAGTAATAGCTAATGCATTTTTCCTTCTCTAATTGGCATTCTAAGCCTTGGCACCTGGTCCTTAATTCGAATCACAAGACTCCACCTCATTCCAATAAAGTGGCCTTACTAACGCCACTTGTCCATTTCACACACGTCCAGCCCCCAGCCTTTTTTAATATCCTTCTACACTTGTAGCTCCTACCCGGGAGACCAGGGACCACTCTTCCAACCATATTTCATAGAAACCAATATTTGTGTAGAACTCATTAACCTCACTTCAGGTAGGGCAGCAGTCAATAAAAATATAACTGGCTGGAAAACCAGCAGCCATTCGAAGGGACTGTTGCTTGAAAGACAGCTGATGGGACATGCAGCTGAGCAGGAAGGACTTACAAAGGGAAATTGGACTGAAAAACGGATCGGCAATGTCCTGCTCCTGCTCTGGAGAGGAGCCGTGCACATCCCATGGAGCTGCCTCTGCGGCCCCGTGGCTGTGCTGAAACTGTTGCAGGACCTGAGGTTGCAAAGGCACCACGCTAGGTAGCTTGTGGAGGTCACCACAGTCCGTTCTCACAGCAGCATGCTGACACCTTGCCCAGCTCACCACCAGAAGAGAAATGGCACATTTCCTATTTCCATGGTACGTTTCATTTTCAAGTACCTCCCTCGTGCTTTCTAGTGGAGTCGTAGCTCTACGACGTTTAACAAGCTACTCTCCGCACTGAGCCCTCATGTTTCTCATCCGCAGAATGAGAACGCGCAGACTCCGTGATAGCTGGGACGGATCCCTTTTGGCTTTCATGCATTTGTTCATTCAACCCATATTTCCTGAGCATTCCCTGAGAGCCAGGCACAGTGCTGAGCACAAAGGTGACAGCAGTGGCCCTGGAGTAAGGAACACCAACCACTGATGGGATGAATTAACCAACAATCACATCGCCAGATAAAAATCGCTTCAAGCAAAACAAATAGGAGTTTTTAAGAAGGAATGAAAGAGATATCTGAAAACTCCATAATGCTTCTTGTCCTCACTGACAAAATACAGAATGTGTAACTTGCCGAGATGTTCAGTGAGGGGCCACGCAGCTAGCTCGGGTTCCTGTGTCCCAGACAATCACTGTTCCCAGTGAGATAATTCCCTGCTTGGAGCCCAGCAGGGAGGATGTACACTTTTTGAAGCTATGCAGCTGCAAGCATTGTGATTTAGAAGCGATGAGAAAGAAAATGAGAACGGGAAAAGGAAAAAAAAAAAAAAGGAAAGAGAAAAAGGAAGAAAATCGCTAACTTAAAAAATAATTAAAATTAAAAAAAAAAAAAAACCCTTCTCCATCTACAATCTGGCTTGGCTTGACAGCCAGCTTGAAAATCTAGGGCAGAACACAAGGGACCTCCCACCAAGAACTATGGCTGATTATTCCATTCTACATTCTTTAAAAAGAAAAGAGGGGAAAAAAAGAAACTTCTCAGAAGTTGAAATGAGGATTGATTTGCAGTAGAGCACAACAGGCCACCATCTCGGAGCAACAGGGATTTGGTTCTCTGCATGGAGATGCCTTCTGACAAGACAAGTTCACTGCAGTTCACATCGCCGCTGAACGCCACGGCCCAGGAGGCTCACATCTGGGACTGCAGCACACAGGCTTTATCACCACTACAGCTGCGGGCAATTATTAGTAATAATAATAGATAATATTTACATAGCCTGTTTCAACTAAAGATCCCAAGGCATATGACAATACCTACAAATTTTGGTCTGTACAGCCACCCCCAACAACCTGCTTCGGGGATGGCTTTCCCAGCAGCGCAAGGCAGATGACATGCAGCAAATTATCAGCAGGCACTCTGACCTGGCAGCATCTCAGAATGGAAAGCTAAAGGAGTGAAATTTAAATATTAATTTAGGCTTTTTTTAAACCATGGAATCAATCCTTATGAAAAAATGAAGGGGATGATGGGCACATGTCATTATACATTTGCCAAAACCCACAGAATGTACAGTAAGTCCTCACTGAACATCTTCCAAAGTTCTTGGAAATGGAAAGTTTAAGTGAAATGACATATAACAAAATCAATTTCACTGGAGGCCAATTGGTATAAACCAGAGCTAAGTTCCTACAGCATATTTCTGATCACGAAAACATTACCAAATTTCTAAAGACCAAAATTCTGCGAATATTAAATATTGAAATAAATGGAGGCTATACATACATTTAAGAAAGGTGAATGAGAATAATTGGTATGTATCCAATTATCGCAGTTTAGGGTCTCAGTGGGCCTGAAACTGTCCTAAGGGTGCAAGGCAGTATCCACCCTGGATAGGACATGATCCCATCACGGAGGTCACTCACGTGACCCCCACACTCACTTGCACTGGGACCTTCAGGTACACTGACTAACCCAGCAGACAACTCTTGAAGATGTGGAAGGAAACTTGAGGACCCAGAGAAAACAAACATGAGAAGAGAGAGTGGGAAACTCCACATAGACACTAGCCCCGGCCAGGATCGATTTTTTTTCTCATCTGTGTTACAATGAAATGACATTGAACAGGTCCATTGTTCAAGGACCCATTATAGAAGCCCAGGAGTGAACCCTAATATGAAGTACAGCCCGTGGGTGGTAATGACGCCCTGTGTAGCTCTTCTATTGTAAAAAATGCACCACCATAATGCCAGGTGTCCAGAGTGGGGGAAGCAATGCATGTGTGGAAGTAGGGGCATGTACAAACCCTCGGTAGTCTCTGCTCAATCTTGCTGCCAATCTAAAACTGCTCTAAAAAATAATTTATCAAAAAAAAAAAGGAAGGTATAGAGTTTCTTTATGACAGGCTGACACTGGATCAATGTAAGTCAAGTACATTCTGCTTGAATCCCAGTCCCTTCAGAACTAGGTCCTGAGATTCAAGTGTGACTAGGAGTAGCTGGGAAGTGAGCCCTAGGAACACAAGTCAGGAGTCAAGAACTGAGGCAGAGAAGACAAAGAAATATCAAGGGCTCTTAGTACAGCCAGGTAAGCACCTAAAGCTCCATCTTTCTGAAGAATGCTGAGAGACAGTAAGAATCTTCCTTCAGAATTATCCTTACTGAGCAGCAAGAAACTGTGGTATTTACCCCCTACCTCCCTATCCTTCATTGGTTGAGGTTACTTCTAAGGCATCAAATCCCTGGAACATCCAACATGCCCTATACACCAGGAAAAACAAACAAAAAAATTCCTCAAGTAGAAAGCCCAGGTGTTCCCGTAAGCAGCCTCTCAGTATTCCAGTGAATGCCACAGCAGTGGGACGGGGCATCTGACAGCATCTGCCACTTTGTTCAAGCCCCCAAGTGTACCATGGAACCAACCTACTCCTGTGAATGAACTAGGCGGCAGGACTAAGGTGTCAGTACAAGACAAAAAAGTTTAGGCCCTTTTTCAACTCTTAGAGAAGGAGAAAGAAACCCCTAAAATTGTAAGTACCCAAATAAGTTTCCCTATATCCATGATTATATACTATCATGCCTATCCCCCCAAAAAGGTGACTTATTATTCATTTTATTAATAGAGGCCTCTGATAAATAATTATCTCATTCTATGACTTGAGCAGTACTCAGCTGCACTGCACAGAGAAATACCCATGATAGAAATCTTTGCATGTGTTTTAAGGCATTTCAGATTTCTAGAAGATATGTGAGCTGCCATGGTGGTACATAATGAGATTGGTCTCACGATGTCCCCTTAAAACAACCATTTCCTTCGAGGAGGTAGAAAGTAACGTAAAACATGTTGATTTTGCTGTGAAGTTTTAAAGAACTATGGTAACCACAATAATACTGAGGCTTTTCCCTTCATTAATATTCTAGTTAAATATATGCCAGTGACAAGTTGCCCTCCCTCAAATGTCCTAGAACAAGTTTTGTAAGTGTCTTACATCGTCTGTTCCATTAACAAAGTGTTGAGTGTGGAAAAGTAATGAAAAAGGTTTGTATTACTTAGGAATGCAACACAAGATATTTTTGAAGATCCTTCTGTTCATAATATACATTTATTTTAAAGTATTAAGATGCTACCCATCAAAAAGGCATTTGATACAAGGTTGAAGACAAGATCCCAGGTTGAATATGAAAAGGTAAAAGGTGACATAAAAGTGACAAACACTTGCACTCAAAAGCAGCCTTTTCTATCCCTTCATCTCCCATTTCTCTACCCCCTCCACTCCCCAGCCACCAGGAGACATTGATAGGTAAAGGAAACATGAAAAACAAATGCTGTTGAAAAGATGGTGGTCCATGTTGAATAGCCTGGAGGAAGAGAGAAGCTTGAAACATGGAATTTGACTCTATGTAATTAGACGTATCTCGGTTTCTAAACTACACTTTGTACAATGAAGAAATGCATTTCAGTAGAGTCAGCTGTCTTGTGTCCTCTTTTCACCAATTCAATGGAATCATCTCCAATTTGGGCAAAGAACACTCTGCTCCCTTTCAAAGATCTAAATTTGTATGCTGTATTAATTGCTTTTTGGTTTTGGTTTTCCTACTGTGGAGGCTGAGGATCCAACAGAAAATAACCTTATAAAGATCTGCCTATTTTACAACACTAAGCATAAAAGGAGACAGTAAACATAATACTTACACTGTATTTCTGTATGAAGCAGAGAGTAGATGCTACTCCCTTCTTTTTATCATCTTCAACAGTATTAAGGAGGATGCCTACCTCTGTGGGTGACTAGTAGGCAGAGGCCTTTCTCCTGAGCCAATTACATTCCCCATATCAGAATCAAAGCCCTAGAATAAATAAAGTAGAACCTCCATAGTCTACCACCTCCCTACATTGACCACCTCCTTAAGTTGACCTAATTTTAATAGGCTAGACATGCGCCACATGTATGTCTCATGTATATATCAGTATAGTAGGCCTAGTTCTTATGTTGACCAGTTTATTATCATCCCTTGGGTGGTCAACTTGCAGAGGTTGTGCTGAATTTTAAACCATTCTCTCATTTATTCATTCATTCATTCATATAACAAATGTTTGGTATATGTATACCATGGAATACTATGCAGCCATAAAGAAAGATGGAGACTTTATGTCCTTCGTGTTCACATGGATGGAGCTGGAAAATGTTCTTCTTAGCAAAGTATCACAAGAATGGAAGAAAAAGTATCCAATGTACACACCCCTATTATGAAACTAATTTATGGCTTTCATATGAAAGCTATAACCTAATAACAGCCTAAGAATATGGGGGGGGGAGGGAGAGGAGAGGGGGTAATGGGTGGAGGGAGGGGGATTGGAGGGATCACTTCTGTGGTT
>CAUYQV010007670.1:0-10119 GCA_963574575.1 Galagoides demidoff
CATATCTCTTTATTGTTATGATGGAAAGCCCTTTAAGCATTCCCTTCTTTATTTGTCCCTGTGTCCTATATCTTTAAGTCTTAGAACATACTAAAATTAGTATTCTTTGGACGGGCAGGGTGGCTCACGCCTGTAATCTCAGCATTTTTGGAGGCTGAGGTAGGAGAATTGCTTGAAGTAGGAGTTCAGTATAAGCCTGGACACTGTTAAAAAGACCCTACCTGTATGAAAATTTAACAAAAATAATTAATTATCCAGGTGTGGTAGCATGTACCTATAGTCCCAGATACTTGAGAGATTGAGCTACATGGATCATTTAAGCCCAGGAGTTTGAGCTTGCAGGGAGATATGATTATACCACTGCACCCGAGTCCAGGTAAGAGAGCAGGACCCTCTTTCAAATTAAAAAAAGAAAAAGAAAGAAAAGAAAAAATGGCATTTTGCTTGATAGAATAATGTATGCGGTGTATTAGTGAACAGACTTATTGTTTTACTATGTTTCATTCTGTACAGCGCTAGAATTTGACTTAAGACTGTAAAAACAGTGGGAGGCATCTTTTCCCATATTTTCAATCTCTTTAGTAATTTGGACATTAGAGTAAATCACAGCGTATGTATATGATCATAGACATAGAAGAATAATCTCAAAATACATTTAAATTTTGGAATGGGTATTTTTTAGAAAGATGCAAGTGAAATATTAAAACTTATCTACTCCAACCTTTGACTCATATTACAATTATTCCATCTACAAAAACTACTGCAGTTGGATGTCTGTTTTCCATTGCATCTTTTTAGTACTAACAGTATATTTTTAATTTCCAATGTGTTTTTAAAAGGCAATTTTATTTTTAACTTAAGTATATTGCAATAAATCAATAAATGGTATCCATAAGTACCTCTTCTACCATCTCAAGCAACTTGAGAATATTAATTGCTCCTTGTGACAGCATCCCCTTTATGCCTGATATTTGATGACAGCACTGCCAAGGCGTGTTCTCGAACCTGGAGCTTTTTCATCACTCCATACATTACACATATTCAGGACTTTTTAGCTTGCATTATCCTAAGCTAGATTCCTATTTATTTCTGTTATACATATACACTTCCAGATGTGTATGCATATATATATGAATATATATACATATATAAGAATGTTGTTAATGTTGATCTTAGAATCATAATATTTCTGCTACTACTAGGCTGAGACTATTTTAGGCAATTTACGCTACTTTTTTAATTCATGAAAATTGGGTGCCACTCCTTCCATCTTTAGAATATTTCCTTTCAAAATCTAATTGTTAGCCAGGCATTGTGGCGGGCACCTGTAGTCCCAACTACACAGGAGGCTGAGGCAAGAGAATCGCCTAAGCCCAAGAACTGGAGGTTGCTGTGAGCTATGATGACACAGCACACTAGCTGAGGGTGATAGAGTGAGATTCTGTCTCTAAAAAAAATATATATATATACATATATAATTGTATTAAAAGGGAGATAATTTCAATATATGATAATCCTCCAGCATGCATCATCTCCTTTGTTTTAAAAACTTTTACTTAATTTTTTGTTTAAGCCCCCAAGAAGATAATGTTTCCTCCTTTGAGCACTCGATGAGCTAGTTCTTTAAAAATCGTGTTATACTCAAACAAATCAATCAATACCAACCAAAAAAAAAAAAAAACCCAAATCTAAAAATACAGACAAAATCATACTGGCCCTCAGCATGATAACCCTGAGCAAGAAAGTCATGCAAATGTGAAACTTTGTAAGAGCAGAGAGAAAAGAACCTCACTGACTGTATCTTTCTGCTAAGACATTTGTTCATTAAAGTGGTTTTGTCTCGGTGCTTTGTTTTGTTGATGTACTTTTGCTGAACAGATTTAGTTGCATTCCTTGAGACAAATACACCTACAAGGGAAACCAATTGCATCATTGCTTCCCCCCCATTTTATAAATAAGATGAAAAGTGAAAAACAAACAAACGAACAAAGTCACATGCTAGGTTTGCGTAGTGAAACCAGGGCACCCAGGGTATGGAGTCCTCTGACTCCTTCACCTCCGTGAGTGAAAGCATACTGATACAACATGACTTCAGTGAATGAAGAAATAAACACGTATGGGAAAACTGAATAAATTAGGGAATTGGCAGGTCAGGTTTAAAAATTAAGCAAACACCAGAGTGGAAAAAACCATAGTTTCCATTTATTAATGGCCTTCAATTTGTTAGCCTGTTTTCATACACATCCTTTAAGGTATTAAAAAAAAAAGCTAGGCAGGTTAGGCATCAATATGTCTACTTTTCTAATGGAGGAAACTTTGGTTTAGGAAATTCGCACAGCCATGAAGAAGTTGAGCTAAATTTGAAACCAACAATCTCTAATTTTAAATTCTAATCCCTTTATCTAAGTTTTCATATCTTGCCTTTATGGAAAAATTATGAAATTATGAAATAGCTGGAGGATTATCATATATTGAAATTATCTCCCTTTTAATACAATTTTATATATATATATATATATATATATTTAGAGACAGAATCTCACTCTATCACCCTCAGCTAGTGTGCTGTGTCATCAGAGCTCACAGCAACCTCCAGTTCTTGGGCTTAGGCGATTCTCTTGCCTCAGCCTCCTGTGTAGTTAGGACTACAGGTGCCCACCACAATGCCTGGCTAACAATTAGATTTTGAAAGGAAGTATTCTAAAGATGGAAGGAGTGGCACCTAATTTTCATGAATTAAAAAAATAGCATAAATTTATACTACATAGTACATAAATAGTTCATATCTTGCCCTTATGGAAAAATTATGAAATTATGAAATAAATTAAAAATTTGTTTCACAATACTCTATAGTGAATGATGTTTTAGAGGACTCTAACTGGAAAGTTTTTGACATTTACAAATTATATGCTTTTAGTAAATAATAATGTCTTATAGATAA
This sequence comes from Galagoides demidoff, assembly GCA_963574575.1. Classification (NCBI taxonomy): domain Eukaryota; kingdom Metazoa; phylum Chordata; class Mammalia; order Primates; family Galagidae; genus Galagoides; species Galagoides demidoff. Next base: position 2,942 of record CAUYQV010007670.1, read on the forward strand.
TATCTATCTATAGATAGAGGTGGACAAATAGAAGCCTGTCATTATTATTACATAGGACTACAGATATATCTGTTACATTATTTTTTCAAGTATTTCTTATAATTAATATACACAAATATGCTGCAGGCATGTATGAGGCCATATGTCTATAATAAATATTAAATATATCTTAAAGAAAATGGATTATTCCATTGGCATATTTTAGTATTGAACACCATTTCCTCAATTTCCATCAACAACTGTGAGGACATAGAACTAGCATAATAAAATATAGCTACTCTATTTGATGTAACATGCATGTTCTCATCTTAGATTCTGGCCAAGGTAAACTGTGGGCATTTCAGACATCTCTTTATTTTCTCATTTTTTATTGTGTATTTTAATAATAATGCACATTGCCTTCTATTGTGTTTGGTTTGTTTTCCCTGAAGTTTGTTTCCCCATCAATTCTAATCTTATTGTGAAGACCTTGTCAGCAAGAACCATGTTTTCTTTGTTCTTCTTCTCTTTTTATGTCATCTGTGCATGTGCCCAGCTCATATGAGTAGCATGTGTGTACACACAAACACACACATAAATATACACACGTGCATGCATAAATATATCACAAAAAGATGAAACGTTAAATATGTCCTAGGTTTTCCTGTATGCTATTTCTTCTAAAGATAATCCTTTGACATTAAAAAGTTGTGAAAACATGACATCTAAGTTGAAAATTTTCAATTATTGCTCAAAATTTCAAGCATTGGTCAGAAATCCTAAGTTTCTCATTATATATGAAGAAATCAAGCAACTTCATACAGACGGACTCACTCTTTGTAGCATTGTTACAAGTTTCGGATGTTCTATAGATACGGGGATTAAGATACATTCCACTTTGGGTGGTTTCCCTCCCAAAATTGAAATGGTCACTAATTATATCAATAATATTTTACTTTCACAAATTTCAAAAAATATATGACAAGGTAACCATAGGCCCCATAGCATTGTTAGGGGCCCAAGCAATTGTAGGTTAATGATAATTAAGCATTATAACTTCACAGCAAATCAGCCTTGAGAAGAGGTAAAGCTTTCTCCTTTTATTGATATTGTGGCATTACCATGCAGTGGAAAATAAATGGGATTTGGAGTCAAATATACTTAAGTCCAAATTACACTACTCATAATTTCAAATTGTACAAAGTTATAATTTTCAAATCCTATTCTTTTAAGAGGATCCTACTGAAATTAGTTAATATATATCTAATTCTTATAACTCAAAATAGTTATCAAACATCTATTATTTTCTTTACCCTTCATTTCTTACCAATTTAACAGAACTCTTTTCTACTATGTAATATAAATGAAAGGAAAACTATTTGTTAAAAAAAGTTTATAGAAATACAGAGACTTTCACACTATCAAGAATTATAATTCAATGTTGGAGTCATTCTATTCTTTCTTTTTCTTTCTTTCTTTTTTTTTTTTTTTGGCTGGGCCTGGGTTTTGAACCCACCACCTCCACCATATGGGGCTAGTGCCCTATTCCTTTGAGCCACAGGTGCCACCCCATTCTATTCTTTCTTATTCCCTTATGTTCACAATTCAAGTGAACTTAAATCACTGGTGGCTAATTAACATGATTGTTTTCATGTACTTCGGGATTCTTCCTTTGTTTTACTAAATATTTCACAGAGGGAAATATGTTGCTTACACCATAAGTCTGTTTGGTTGTTACTTATTTTCCCTCTATTTCAAAGTAATACAAACATGGCACTTTCTTTGAAGTTAGAGGGGATGCCATGGTCATGAAGATCTGAATATTGAACAAAGAAAGAGGCTTTTGATTATTAAAGGGAAAATGAGATGGAATTTAGACAACTCACATTCAAAGGATTGTAAAGCAATATATTCCAAAGCTACAGTCCTGAAACATATTTGTCTTTAAACATATTAATAATCTCAGCGGTGTGTCAGAGGAGATAAACTATTTATATACTATCTTCATAATGATGTACAATACCTATTTTCTTTTTTAATTGCTACTTTAGTTTTATGTTGTTTCTCTTTTTATTTTCAAATGTTTAAACACCATATTGAGTGTTTTGTGTAAATCAAAATGTAGCCACTTGCTTGCCATTCCGTTTGCATTTTCTAGAAGAATTAAAATTGATATCAACACATTATAAACTTAATGTTTCCAAAATCAAGTCTTTTAAAACATAGTAGGAAAATAAAACATTGCTTATATTTTGATACAGTAGAATATTTCGTAATTTATAGATATCAATTTTTAATTATCAATTTCCAACATTCACATTGAAATTTTACCAGTATTATATTTATTTAAACTTCATTTCAATATGTAAATCAAAAAATATACCTAGAAGCGTATTTCAGCTATCAATACTCACAAATATTTACCTCCATTATTAATTTTACATTCATTGTACGTTTAGCAGAAATCTTGACACAAATAGAATATTAGCTGTAAGTTAGCTGGTGACTATTCCTCAATAGTTAAGAATAATTTTAAAACAATGTAATTATTTTGATGTATTAAATGATGTTTATATTGACAAGACCAAGAAATTAGTGAGGCCTATATTAACCTGGAGGAAAAGGAATACCAATTTAAAAGCCTTGCATTTTCTGAGAAAAAATGATTTGCTTGAATAGTTTTCCCTTGCAATTTTCTGAAAAAGTTTCTAGTAATGTCGTTATCAAGGCAAATAATAAATGTTTAAAAATTGGATGAAAGCCAAATCCATCAAATACTCTTTCTAAAAGATAGCTTCCCCTAGCTCATCCCAGATGACAGTGCCTTGAACATCTTTAACTTTTGCATCAGAACCATTTAGCATTCCTCTGCTTCTGCTCAGCTTGATCGTCACCACCATTGTCAGAACCAGGCAAACAAATTCATGACGATGTCCTTGGGAATATGAAACTAATGCAAAAGGGATTTCTCTGTAGTTCTTCATTAACATTTTATTCATTACAACAAGGGAGTTTTAAGAGTTTCCTTTTAAGCAAATTAGGTCACTGGATAAAAAACATGCAGCATGGAAACACAGTGTATTACTACATGGAACAAAAGATCTGGTTAATAAATTATGATAATGGGATGAGTCATCGTTGTCTACTAATGTTCAAAGGCACATTTCAATATTTTGAAATTTACCTATAGAGAATAATTTTTTCACATCTCCATATTTGTCTTCTCTAAATTTTCATGTTTTTCTCTGAGTGTACATAGAGCTCTTTACATACTTTGCATTATTAAAGATGAGAAGAATTATCCTAAGTAGGTAGAAGTTATGTGTTTTAATCCTTAACTAATAATAACCAGGGAGATTGGAGAAAATAATGGAAGTAAATCAAGAAACAGAATCTAGAAGGCTGTTCCCTTCACAATTATGATTTTTTTACAGTAATATTAAAAATCCATTCAAGATGATTTTTCCCTCAATACAAGCATGTTGGTTCTCTTTGTATTGCCCTTGATCCAGATGTAGTTTTACTTTTTCATCATTTTTGAAAATGCTTTGAAGTATTGAGTGTTCTAGGTGAGGGAATTAAGTTTTTTTTCCAAATGGCCTTTGATGTTTATATTCTGTCTTCTCCAAAGTTGTTTTAACACTAATTTAACAAGTAGGCTAAGAGGCTTGGAGAAAATAAGGAAATGAGGGTGCTAATTCACATAAACTCACAACCAATTCTTAGGTTGAATTCCCACAAGTACACCCTGAGGAAAGGATTCATGTGATTTATTGACAATATGCTCCAAGGATACAGAGGGGGGAAAAGAAGCAAGATAGACCAAGCAAAGGAGCTGAGCATGGTGGAGCTTCCAGCCAGACCTTCAGGAAGCTCAAGAATATCAACTGCATTTCTCAGGTAGCCTCAGGCAAGGCAGGGAGATCCCACATTTTGCTTCCCTTTGTGCATGGAGGCTCAGTGCAGAGGGAATAGGATTTGGTGTCCCAAGAAGGGCTCTTCTTCTTTAGCTTGCAGGCAAATTTGCAGCTGGGACCAGGTGAAGACTTCCATTAACAGTCAGCACTCATAACCACTGGGGAGTTGGTACTCTGACCATCTGGTATGAGGGAGATCTAGATAGGACTCTAGCACAACCATTACAACTATCACCAACATGTTAGCCCAAAATATCTGGTAACACTATATTTCTTTAGTGCTTTATAATCTAAAAAATACTTTTACTTCATTATGTCATTAGATCTTGATGAGAACCCTATGAACAGCATATATTATCATCATATTTCATAAATTAGTATACTATCATTTGGAGAGATAAAGTCACTTGCCTCAGTTTATATAACATTAAATTTGAACTAGGACTCAATCACGTCACAATTATTACTATTCGTTTGGCACTGCGATAATTTTCATTAATTTTAAAGATTAAAAACTGAGGCATTATGAATTCAAATAACTTATTTAATGTTATACAGTAATATGTAAAACTAAGGCTGCATTCAGTTATTATGGAAAGATTATCCTGTTTCAAAAAGCAGCATTTGTAAACTATTGTGTATTTTATGCTTAAACAAAATATTAGAAATCTCATGCTTCAACAGAAAGTTTTAAATGCATCCCTGTATTTCAAATTGTATTCTGTTAGTAAATATCTAGATACAAAAGTGTCAGAGTAAAGGTCATAATACCCAGTCTGGTAGGGGGAAGACAAATTATCAGGAGTCTCTTTGCTGAGACTCCTGACACTAGAGAAATAGACATTTACCTGCCAAATATTTGAAGATGAACAAAGAATAGGTAATTCTAGTGCTTCATATTATTCCTAAAATAAGAACCACTTCAATATATGTTTATGGTGAATAATTATTAAATTAATTAATAAGCATAATTTCAACAAGTAAACAACATCACTAAAACTCAGGTGGAAAAATGTAATATATTAGGGTGAAGTAATAACAGTGAGTGAGAATGGGAATGAAGGGGAAGGCAGAGGTCAGATCATGGTAGACTTTATGAGGTTCTAAGGAGTATTTGTCTCTGTATTTCTGGATAATAGGAATATCACAAGGCTAAAGCTGCAGTCGCCAACCCCAAGACCATGGACTAGTACCATTCGACAGCCTGTTAGGAACTGGCCATGCAGTAGGAGATGAGTAGCAAGTTAGCAGGTGAGAAAGCATCTGTATTTGCACCTCCTCTGCATGGCTCACATCACCTGAGCTCTGCCTCCTGTCATATAAGTGTTGGCATTAGACTCTCACAGGAGCATGAACTCTGCTGTAAACTTTACACTAATACCTAGTGATCTTACGTGGAGATGTAATATGTTCGAAACATCCTGAAATCATTCTCATCACCCCATTTGTGGAAAAATTGTCTTCCATGAAAATAGTCCCCAGTGCCAGAAAGGTTGGGGACCACTGCTCTAAGGGGCAGAGCATCTTGGAAGGGTTTTGTCTTATGTAGGTCAATGTGATGGCTTTCTGAAGGCTAAACGAGGGGCAGTGAGGCTAGAGTCAAGGATATCAGTGAAAATGCTCCACCATCTTGTTTTATGAATTGCATACTTGAGTGCATAGGAGTTCACCATTTTTCTCAAGTTTATTTAAATAAATAAAATTGTATATAGAGATGGTGCATAACATAAAGCTTTGAAATTTATATACATTATGGAATGGTTAAACGCAGCTAGTGACTAAGTGCATTCCTTCATATAGTTACCATATTTGTAGCAGAACATCTAATATCCACTCCCTTAGCATTGTTTAAGAATATAATATATAATATCGTCAATAACTATCATAACCATACTGTACAATAGATCTCTTGAACATATTCCTGCCATCTTGTAATTATGTACCTTTGACCAATAGCTTCATAACTCTCTTACCTCCGTAACCACCTGAGCCTCTGATAACCACCATTTTAGGATTTACTTCTATGAGATCCACTTTTCGAGATCTCACATGTGAGTAAGATTGTGTGGCATTTGTATTTCTGTTGTGTCCACCACTTAAATACAAACAAGTATGGAGGGAAGGGCCATCCTTATAATAGTGACAGGTTTCTGGTGATTCCAGAAAAAAAAAAATGGTTGTAGATATTAAATATCTGTGAGAAATAATCGCAAAAGCATATGTGTTCTGGAAAAATTGAATATGCATGTAAATTTTGGCTAAATGGTGAGTAAAAATCAACTTTTCTACATATAAAGAATTGAAATATGTGTTTCTCTTCATGTGGGAAAGAAAATCTATAGTCCTGTCCTGCATGTTGCTCAGACGTTGATGCTCAACCACAGCTATTTCCCACCTTATCCAAACATGGCCCCACAGCCTCTAAATCCACACATTTACAAAGCTACTAATAATCATTGAGAGTGGAAACATAATTTGAAACTGATTTGCACCCCTTTTCTTTGCTACATTTTTCTTTGTAACAAGAAAGAGAAAAATTGTAGAATATTATTTTTCAGGAAATATAATAATTCATGAAGGGAGATAGATATAAAGAAATACGGATAAATAGATAAAGAAGCAGTAAAATGTTAGGTGTATGAATAATATATACATATACACAAATGTGCATGTGTGTGTGTATATATATTTATATCAGAAAATATCCTTTTAAAACGCTATCCATGCTCAGGGCACCCCAGTACAGAATCATTTCAGAATGACATCACGGACCTCGTATCCTAAATAAGGTTGAGGGAAATAAGATTGGCAGCAATCCAGAGTAATAATTCCATTGGGATTATGTGTGTTTTCAATAATTTTCTACTGTTCTCCTACTTCCGCTGCTGTTTTACTTGACCCCAGCCATTTCAGTCACTCCTATAGTAGAAACCCTACAAAATCATGCAAGCATACAAAATAGATAGCAGGGCCACCCGCTCCATCAATTATCCTCTTCTTGTCTCTTAAATAAATTGACCTCACTTTCAGGTGTACTGACTTTTATGAAAAAATACCTTGAACTCAGTCTATTCTTGACAACTAGAGCAAATAAAATTTAGAATATTACTAAGATAACAAAAGCTAACACTGCTTTCTTTAATCTCAATTTTCGACTCTTATGTAAATGTGCTTTTCATCTTAATTGTCTGAATTGACAAAGACAAAGAACCATCCTCCTCAGCTGGGCTCCTATCAGCTTTATTAGAAAATGAAGTTTATTGTCCATCAGGAGAAAGATTT
>CAUYQV010007672.1:0-17073 GCA_963574575.1 Galagoides demidoff
AAAAATGGCCAGGCGTTGTGGCGAGCGCCTGTGGTCCCAGCTGCTTGGGAGGCTGAGGCAGGGACTCGCTTGAGCCCAGGAGTTGGAGGTTGCTATGAGCTGTGATGCCATGGCATTCTACCCAGGGGGATAGCTTGAGGCTCTGTCTCAAAAAAAAAAAAAAAAAAAAGGATGTGGTTAGTGCAGGTAGGTGGTTCAACTATGGAAGTTTTACTGCATTTTAAAGTAAAGAAAGCCCAACTGAAATTCTGTATTCACTTACACACTGTCTTTTAAAGGACTAGGATTTAACATATATGCCCCAGAGTTTTAATGATTCCAACAAGTTCCACTGTTTTGCTTAAGCTGGCTTATTGTTATTTTTAGTCCTTAATCATAATTAAAAGATATGGCTATTTCTGATGAGCTGCACTACTTAGAGGTCTACCTGACAGATGAGTTTGCTAAAGGAAGAAAAGTGGCAGATCTCTATGAACTTGTACAGTATGCTGGAAACATTATCCCAAGGCTGTAAGTAATTAGCAATCTGAGGACATATCTGCATTTCCCACTTTGTTATGCCCTTCAAAATTAGCAGCTTAAGATTTTAACAAATTGAGGTTAACATGTTGGTAGATACTCTGTTATATAAATTTTAGAGTAAATTTGCTTTTTATATTATTTGCAGAATTTTAGCAATAGAAAAAAATGGATATGTTATTTTGTTTAATGTTTTGACTACTAGAAAAATTAAAATGATGACTATTCTCTTACTGATAAGTTTAAAGGTGATAATGTATCTATATATAATATATAAATATATTTTTAGAAGTCAGTAGTTCTGTTTTAAATCAGATAATATTTCCTTCAACATGCAGGAGAAAACATAGTTCCTACCTTGTTTATTTAATATGTTTACACTCAATGTTTGGAAGTAATCACATTCTTGATTCCTGAAAGCAAATGCTTTCTCTTAATTCTCCTAGTTATCTATTGATCACCGTTGGAGTTGTATATGTCAAGTCATTTCCTCAGTCCAGGAAAGATATTTTGAAAGATTTGGTAGAAATGTGCCGTGGTGTGCAGCATCCCTTGAGGGGGCTGTTTCTTCGAAATTATCTTCTTCAGTGTACCAGAAATATCTTACCTGATGAAGGAGAGCCAACAGAGTAAGTGATTTTCTTTCTTGATTTAATTATAATGTTTTATCATGTTAGACTGTATAAAAAGTAGAGAAGTGTACAGAATTTTTTAAAATATCAATAATTCCCTCACTCACAATTATCTACCTGGTAGCATTTTGTGTGTAGATCTCCTTTGATAGAGAACTTGTCAGTGTATGTGCTTCGTGTAAGGTCGTTGTATTTTTTCATTTAATGTAGTCGAGAATTTTTCTATCACATTACATATTCTTTGACAGTATGATTGTTAACACCAGTTGCAATCCAAAGAGTATGTCTGTGATGAAACAACGAAGCATGTTACCTTTCCCAAGAGACAGCTGTTTTTCATGATTGTGCCCTAAATGTCTACAGTTTTTTGTTTTTTTTTTTAATTGGAGCTGGGTTTGAACCTGCCACCTTGGGCATATAGGACCGGTGCCCTACCCTTTTGAGCCACAGGCACCGCCCCATGTCTGCAGTTTTTATAAGTTATGGACTGCTAGTTGCACTAAGAGATAAGTAATTTTAATTATCTGTACATATAAGTCAGATTACTCCAAAAAAGAAAAAAACAGAGGGACCCCTGTCTCTTGTGTGACCAGTACCCCAACATGTGAGTCGGTTGCACTTTTGTCCCATAGCAGTGTCAGAGGGTCAACGGACAGCTGGGTGAGCTAGTCACGTGACAGGTCCCCAGACTGGAGAACTTAATTCATTTTTTAAAAAGTTCATTTATTTATTACTTCTAAAGTATAGAATTCAATGGTTTTTAGTGTATCTGCATGAGTTCCTTTTTAAGCACACAGAAAAGATAAAAACTTAATGGTATAGAGAAATTGATAAAGTTATTTTCTTTATTGTGATTTGAGTCTTTATTTTGAGCACTTAATACAAATTTTTTGAAAGCTAAATTCCTCATCTTAGGAGATATAGAAAAATAAGGCAGGAAATACACAGTCACTTCTCTCACAAAGCTTACATTCCAATTAAAAACAAAATGTTCAATAAAATGATATAGTTAGTGATGTTGTCAGTGTTAAATTTTTTAACCTTTTTGAATTAAGAGAGTTGCCATATGAACAAGTCCTTGGCCCAAGATAGTGAGTTGGGGAAAGTAATTTGTCCTTTTAAACTTGTGTCCTCTCCCTGGCATTTTTTTCCCCTGGAATCTCTTTGTCTTGAAATTTAACACCAAGTTGAAGTGGTTTTTATAAAGCATTGGTGTATTATGGAGATAAGCATGAAATACACAAAGGAGACAAGTAAGAGTAAGTTGGTCCTATATTTAAAATACTATATAAATATTTTTCCTACTGTTTCTTTGCAGTGAAGAAACAACTGGTGATATAAGTGATTCCATGGATTTTGTACTACTGAATTTTGCAGAAATGAACAAGCTATGGGTGCGAATGCAACATCAGGGACATAGCCGAGATAGAGAAAAAAGAGAACGAGAAAGACAAGAACTGAGAATTTTGGTGGGAACAAATTTGGTGCGCCTCAGTCAGTTGGAAGGCGTAAATGTAGAACGTTACAAACAGGTTTATATCTTTTTACTTGTTATCTCTTCTTATGTTGTGGAACATAAACTGAAATCTTATTTTTAAATCAGAGTATTTTTGTTAAATAATACTACATTATGAAACATTTTAAAATGTCTTTTATTGGAGAAGACCTAAATAAACTGAAAGATACAGTGTGTTGGATTTTGTACTACTCAACTTTGCAATATAGGTACAAGTTCTTTGTAAATTTGGTAGAATTCTGCTGTGAAACTGTGTGGTCTGGGACCTTTTTTTTGTTGGAAGTTTTTTTATTGTTGCTTCAATTTCAGTGCTTGATATGGGTCTGTTCAGGAGTTCTGTTTCTTCCTGGTTTGAGTCTAGGGAGGTAGTATGATTCCAAGTATTTGTCTATTTCCTCCACATTTTGAAGTTTATGAGCATGGAAAGTTTTATAGTATTCAATGATGAGTTTTTATATTTTCCATGATAATCTGTTGTTACTTTTCCTTTTACATTTCTTGGGTTGTTTTTTTTTTTTTTTTTGAGACAGAGTTGGAACTATGTCACCCTCAATTTGTTGAAACATGTTTTGTGGCCTAGGATGTGACTGATCTTAGAAAATAATCCATGAGCTGATGAGTATATTCAGTAGTTTTAGGTTAAAATGGTGTGAATGTTAGGTCCATTTGTTCTAGAGTCCTGATTAAGTCCATTGTTTATTTTCTGCTGGAGGATCTGTCCAGTTCTACAGCGGACTATTGAAACCCTGGCTTTTATGATGCTGTTTTTTATTGTTTTGTCTAGATCAAATAGGATTTGGCTTATAAATCTAGGAGCACCTGTATTAGGTTCATAAAAATTGTCTTCTTGTTGGCTTGTTTTCTTCTCTGGTATATAATAACCATCATCTTTCTTTTTTTTTTTGAGACAGAGCCTCAAGCTGTCCCCCTGGGTAGAGTACCATGGTATTACAGCTCACGGCAACCTCCAACTCCTGGGCTCAAGCGAGTCTCCTGCCTCAGGCTCCCAAGTGGCTGGGACCACAGGTCCCCACCATAATGCCTGGCTATTTTTTGGTTGCAGCCTTCATTGTTGTTTGGCGGGCCTGGGCTGGATTCGAACCTGCCACCTTAGCGCCTTAGCCACTAGAGCCATAGGTGCCGAGCTGACAGCATTGTCTTTAAAGAAACAAAAGTCAAGAAAGATGAAGATGGCTCGGTGCCTGTGGCTCAAGTGGCTAAGGCAACAGCCACATACACCTAAGGTGGCGGGTTCAAATCCAGCCCAGGCCTGCCAAAATAACAATGACGGGTGCAACCAAAAAAATAGCCGGGCGTTGTGTCTGGCGCCTGTGGTCCCAGCTACTGAGGAGCCTGAGGCAGGAGACTCGCTTGAGCCCAGGAGTTGGAGGTTGCTGTGAGCTGTGATGCCACGGAACGCTACCCAGGGGGATAGCTTGAGGCTCTGTCTCCAAAAAAAAAGGCAATGCTGTCTGAAGTGAGAATGCAATTCCTGCTTTCTTTTGGTTTCCATCCCATGGAGTATTGTTTTCCATCCTTTGACCCTGCAGCCTATGTTTTTTCAGGGGAGAGTTTAAGCCATTCATATTTATTAAGAGATTTGATGAGACGATTGGATTTCTTTATGTCCTGTTTTGTAGAATTCTAGTGTTTCATTTTACCTTTGGGCCATTGTGGTATTTTAAGCTTTAACTTCTAGCTTCTGGGTGGTTTTACACTGGTGAGAATCTATTGTGCTGATCTATGTATAATGCAGATCTGAGTACTTCTCACAGGACAGGTCTAGTCGTGGCATATTTTTTCAAAGCTTGCTTGTCAGGAATATATTTAATTCTCCATCAGATGTGAAACTTAGTTTTGCAGGATACAAAATTCTAAGTTCTGTTTAAGAAGATTGAGGATACAATAGTGCCCATAGCTCCATGGGTAGGGTGCTGGGCACGTATACCCAGGCTGGTGGGTTTGAACCTGGCCCAGGTTAGCTAAATAACAGTGACAACTGCGACAATAAATTAACTGGGTGTTGTGTTGGGCACCTGTAGTCTCAGCTACTTGGGAGGCTGAGGCAAGAGAATCACTTAGCCCAAGAGTTTGAGGTTGCTGTGAGCTGTGATGCCATGGCATTCTGTGTCTACCAAGGGTGACATAGTGAGACTATGTCTCAAAAAAAAAGAAGATTGTAGATAGGGACCCACTGTCTGTAAGGTTTACACTGAGAAATCTGCTATTAACCTGATGGGTTTTGCCTTGTAGGTCAGTTGTTGCTTATGTCTAGCTGCTTGTAGAATTTTCTCTTCATTTCGACTTTGGGCAGGTTAATTACAATGTGTCTTGGTGATGCTCTACTCACAGTGTGTCTTCCCATAGTTTGATGACCATCTAACATCTGAATGTCTGACTCTGGCAATGTTTGGGAAATTTTCTACAATAATATCTTCAACTAGAGTTTCCATGCTATTAGTACTGTTTTCTTCTCCCTCAGGGATACCTGTAATCTGTATGTCTGGAGATTGCTGTGCTTTGTTTTCTTTTCTGCCTTTTTAAATGACTGGGCTAGCTCGTGAGCCTTGTCTTCAAGCTCTGAGAGTCTTTATTTTTCATGGTTTAATCTGTTGCTGAAACTTTCTGCTGTGTTTTGAAACTCCCTGAATGCCTCTTTCAATTTTTTAAGCTCTGTAATGTCTTTCCTAATACTGTTGAGTTCTCTGGTAACTTTGTTCATTTCCTGAAACAGTTTTTAGATTTCTTTTTGTTGGTTTTCAATTTTCTCTTTAATTCCATTCATCTTATTTGCCATCTCTATACTGAATTCCATGTCTGTCATTTCAGTGATTTCTTTATAGTCCAACAGCAGGCTGTGGGGATGGTGCAGGCTGCCTAGCAGCTCAGATTGCATAGCGCACTGATCCCTGGTCTTGTTGTCCTGTTCCCCCACCTTTCCCCCTGCACAGTCTCTGCTTTGGTAACCTGTATCTCCCCATCACCTGTTTCTTCTGTTATTTTCTTTATTTTTCCTGCTTCGGATGTCCCATGTTGTTTCTCTGGGATTTCACAATGCTGATTCTGAGTGGAGTGATCCCAGTGGCAGCGGCTGCCTGCACTTTTCCTTACTTTTCTTGGGAGCAACGTATTGGGAGGCTGCTTCTAGTCCACCATTTTTTCTTTCTCCAGAAAAATCTTAAAATATGATTTTCAGGTTAGTAGTTGAAATATGTGGTTAAAGGAGTAGCTTAGGATTTTGAAAACATTTGAACTGTCACATGTTTTTTTTTCCTCCTAGATTGTTTTGACTGGCATCTTGGAGCAAGTTGTGAATTGTAGAGATGCTCTGGCTCAAGAGTATCTCATGGAATGTATTATTCAGGTAGGTGGGAACATGTGTTTCATTTTTTAAAAAGACTGTTATCTTTAAATTTCATTGTTTTGAAAGTCTTTCTAATAACCTTTCCTGAATAAAGATCTTTTTTGTTTCCAACTAATAACTTAGTCTTTGTATTGATGTTTCTTTTTTTTTCTCAGATTATAGGAAAGTTTAATCTCTGAGTTACCTAGATCTCATCAGTTTTTGTTTAATTGTAGGCTAATAGGATATAATGGGATATAATACTTTGGTTAATAGGATATAATAGGATGTCAGGGCTAATGTTTAGAGAGGCTCAAAAGTCGTGTATTTGAATTTAGTTGTATTATATTGAAATGATTTTTTCCACATACTATATATATGAGTTCAGAATATAATGTGAAATGCTATTCCCTATATCAATCAATTATTTGATTTTCAGGTTTTCCCTGATGAATTCCACCTCCAGACTTTGAATCCTTTTCTTCGGGCCTGTGCTGAGTTACACCAAAATGTAAACGTAAAAAACATAATCATTGCTTTAATTGATAGGTAAGATCTTCCAACACTGGAGGATAAATGCTCTGACTTTGGAATAATGAATTTAAACCTTTTTTGTGAATTACTGGTTTCTATTACATCTTAATTATATCAATGATTTTTTTTTCTTCTGTTGAGACAGGGTCTCACTATGTTGCCCTTAGTAGGGTGCTTTGGCATCACAGCTCACAGCAACCTCAAACTCTTGGGCTTAAGGAATTCTCTTGCCTCAGCCTCCCAAGTAGCTGGGATTACAGGCGCGGAGCCTTTTTTTTTTTTTTTTTGGAGACAGAGTCTCACTATGTCACCCTGGGTAGAGTGCCATGGCGTCACAGCTCACAGCAACCTTGGGCTTAGCACTTCTCTTGCCTCAGACTCCTAAGTAGCTGGGATTACAGGTGCCTGCCACAATGTCCAGCTATTTTTTGGTTGTAGTTGTCATTGTTGCTTGGCAGGCCCAGGCTGGATTCAAACCCACCAGCTCTGGTGTATGTGGCTGAGCTATAGGTGCTGAGCCTATATCAATGATTTTAGTGTAATTATACTATGAATAATTTAGCTCTATGAGCAGGAGTTACTTAGGTGTTTGCCTAGGTTAGACATGAAAGAGGTTTAACTTTTGTGCAGGAGGCATAGAGATAATTAATTTTTAGTCTATACGCCTAATTGACATTTAAAAACATTACACAGGCTCAGTGCCTATAGCTAAGTGGTTAGGGCACCAGCCACATACTCCAGGGCTGGCATGTTTGAACCTGGCCTGGACCTGCCAAACAACAATGACAACTACAAAAAAAAAAAAAGAGAGAAAGAAAATAGAAGACAACTGGATTTTGTGGCTGGCGCCTATAGTCTCAGCTACTTGGGAGGCTGAGGCAAGAGAATCACTTAAGCCCAAGAGTTTGAGGTTGCTGTGACCTGTGACGCCACGGCCCTCTACTGAGAACGACATAGTGAGACTCTGTCTCAAAAAAAAAAGAAAAGAAAAGTGATCTAATCAACTTGATTAATCTAGGGCAGAAATACTGTTGTATTCTCATCCTTAAGCATACTACTTAGCTGATACTAGATGCTTATAATAGAAAGACAGTATGTCCAAAGTAAAGTTTTTTTTTCTTTTTAAAAATATTTTTTCTTGGCTTGGCACCCATAGCTCAGTATTTAGGGCACTGGTCACTTGTACCAGGACTGGAAGGTTCAAACTCAACCTGGGCCAGCTAAATGACAACTATAACAAAAAAGTAGCTGGGCGTTGTGGCAGTGCCTGTAGTCCCAGCTACTTGGGAGGCTGAGGCAAGAGAATTGCTTAAGCCCAAGAGTTGGAGGTTGCAGTGAGCTGTGACATCACAGCACTCTACTGAGGGTGACATAGTGAGACTGACTCTCAAAAAAAAAAATCTTTTTTACTATTCTAGGAAAAATGTACTCATACAAATATAGAAAAGCAGGCTCGGCACCTATAGCATAGTAATCACAGCGCCAGCCACATACACTGAGGGTGGAGGGTTCAAACCTGGCTTGGGCCAGGGAAACAACTGCAATAACAAAAAAATAGCTGGGTGTTGTGGCAGGCACTTGTAGTCCCAGCTACTTGGGAGGCTGAGGTAGGGGAATTGCTTAAGCCCAAGAGTTGGAGGTGGTTGTGAGCTATGACGCCATCATGGCACTCTACCGAGGGTGACATGGTAGAACTCTTGTCTCCACACACACACACACAAAAAAAAACACAGAAAACCAATAAAGAATAAAATGTCATCTGTGATCCCACTAGCTAAATCCCTATATCTTTTAAAATAAAGACTGTTTGCTTTTTTAGATTAGCTTTATTTGCTCACCGTGAAGATGGACCTGGAATCCCAGCAGATATTAAACTTTTTGACATATTTTCACAGCAGGTGGCTACAGTGATACAGGTTTGTATAGCTTTTCCCCTAAGTTCTCAAAACTTTGAAACTTTTTGCTGGTAGATCCTCTTGTAATTGTTTAAAATAAATTGTATGGTTTTCTAAACATTCCAGTCTAGACAAGACATGCCTTCAGAGGATGTTGTATCTTTACAAGTCTCTCTCATTAATCTTGCCATGAAATGTTACCCTGATCGTGTGGACTATGTTGATAAAGTTCTAGAAACAACAGTGGAAATATTCAATAAGCTCAACCTTGAACAGTAAGTCAAAGTTAGATTTTTGTGAAAATCTACATAAGTCACATTTTTGTATCCCAGATATTTCTTAATGGTTTTGTGAAGTTAGCATTTGTCTTGTTTTAAGCATGTATTAAAATCGTCTTGGCAACCAGATCAGGGCAGAAAGTAGTGACCAATTACTCAGCTGTGCATATTAACGCAGACATGGCATTCGTGGACCATAGGCAGTCTTAGGGACCAGTGTCTCCATCTCAGACCTCTTTCTAAGTATGAATGTGTTTGTTTGTTTTTTTTTAAACTAGTAAGGAGGCTCAGCATCTGTAGTTCAAGCAACTAAGGCTACACAGTGGTGGGTTTGAATCCAGCCGGGGCCTGTCAAACAACAATGACAACTATAACCAAAAAACAGCCTAGTGTTGTAGTGGGTGCCTATTGTCCCAGCTACTCGGGAGGCTGAGGCAAGAGAATCACTTAAGCCCAATAGTTGTAGGTTGCTGTGAGCTGTGATGCCACAGCACTCTACCCAGGGTGATAGCTTGAGGCTCTGTCTCAAATAAATAAATAAACTAGTAAGGAAACTTGATCAAGGAGTATTTCCATAAGAAATAGTTTTTTACTGATAAGTAAACTGAAAGATTAAGAGTATATGTGTACTCTTAATTTTAAACCAAGGTGCACAGTTGGTTTAATTTTTTTAAATTTTGAGCTTTGATTTTGATATCATCAGGGAAAGCATAATTTGTTTCCTACTTGAAGCATCCTCAAGCATTCTGTCCTAGACCTGTGGCATCCTCCAGCGGCCACTGTGGGTGATTCTAATCCTGTTTTCTTTCACTGGCTGCTCTTTTCCTGTCCCACTCCCCACTGCTCTGGATTTGGGTCCAGCCAGACCCCCTTTTCTTATTGTTTTTCAGAATTTCACCTCCTATCACCTTTCTCCTTTCCATCTCCCCTCCAGTAGTTCAGCTGCATCAGGAAAATTTCTTCTTTTTCTTTCACCTTTTCATTACCCTTTTTCTTTTGGTCAGTATAAACTGAAAAAGAGACCAGATCTTGAATGATAAGTATGAGAGAAAATTAGCATGATAGAAAATTAAATGCTATCTTCCCCTACCAGGTGAGTTTCTTTTGTGTGTTTTTTGTTTTTGACACTATGGTGCTCTTGGTAGAGTGCTGTGGCATCACAGCTCATAGTAACCTCAAACTCTTGTGCTTGAGCTATTGATTCTCTTGCCTCAGCCTCCCAAGTAGCTGGGACTACAGGTGCCCGCCACAATGGCCAGCTATTTTGTTTTTTGGTGGTAGTTGTCACTGTTGTTTGGCAGGCCCAGGCTGGGTTGAAACCTGCCAGCTCCGGTGTACGTGGCTGGCCCCCTAGCCGCTGAGCTATGGGCACCAAGCCCTACTAAGTGAATTTTAAAGTAAAAATAGACAAAATAATTAGAAATAATATGTACTAATCTCTAAAGAGGTTATAATGAATGCTCAGATATGCCTCATTGTCTACAGAATGCTCCTATAAGCTACTACCTTAAATTCAACCTGCTTTTTATTAATCACCAACATCTGGTATAGAAGACATAGTTTATATATTTGTATTCTTTTGAGTTGTTGGTTTTATGTGGATTTTTTTTGTACTTATTTTCATCATGGATATATAATATTGTTGGCTGATCTAGGAATCGTTTCCTTAAAAGTGTCGTCAAATTCAGGTGGTGCCTGTGGCTCTGTGAGTAGGGCACTGGCCCCATATACCAAGTGTGGCGGGTTCAAACCCAGCCCCGGCCAAACTGCAACAAAAAAATAGGTGGGCATTGTAGTGGGCTCCTATAGTCCCAACTACTCTGGAGGCTGAGGCAAGGGAATCACCTAAGCCCAAGAGCTGGAGGTTGCTGTGAGCTGTGACGCCATGCCACTCTATCGAGGGCGACAAAATTAGACTCTGTCTCTTTTTTTTTTGAACCAGGCCTGGGTTTGAACCCACCACCTCCAGCATATGGGGCTGGCACCCTAATCCTTGAGCCACAGGTGCTGCCCTAGAGACTCTTTGTCTCTTAAAAAAAAAAGTTGTCAAATTCAAGACAGTTATCTTAACTCTAACTTTCAACAACTTGTTCATGAGTTGGAGACTGTATCTTGTTTTGTATCAGCCGAATAATAACAGATACATAAATGTTTGTATTTAGATAGTTGTGTGTGTCTTTTTGGAAGGAGATCATTGGATTATCATGAGGTGGTATGATTTACTTGACCCATTTTCTTTAATATGTAAATGAAAATTACGGATTCTTATAAAGCAACTGCTGTTTGTATGTATAGAAAGTTAATTTTATTCATTAAAGGACTGTTGTTTTTCTTTTTTTAGTATTGCTACCAGCAGTGCAGTTTCAAAGGAGCTCACCAGACTTTTGAAGATACCTGTTGACACTTACAACAATATTTTAACAGTCTTAAAATTAAAACATTTTCATCCACTCTTTGAGTACTTTGACTATGAGTCCAGAAAAAGCATGAGTTGTTATGTACTTAGCAATGTTCTGGATTATAACACAGAAATTGTCTCTCAAGACCAGGTAAGAGAATACCTACCTGCTATTTTAGGGGAACAGACTAATGTGTAATTACAACATTTTTTTTTTTTGAGACAGAGTCTCATTTTGTCACCCTTGGTACAATGCCATAGTGTCATAGCTTAAAGCATCCTCAAACTCTTGGGCTCAAGCAATCCTCTTGCCTCAGCCTGGGACTACAGATGCCTACCATAACGCCCAGCTATTTTTAGAGATAGGATCTTGCTTTTGCTTAGGCTGGTCTGGAACTCTTGAGCTCAAGAGATCCACCCGCCTTGACCTCCCAGAGTGCTAGGAATACAGGCATGAGCCACTACACCTGGCCTGTAATTGCAATTAGCTTACTTATTTATATAAATTAGAAAATTGGAAATGTATAAAGAAGAAAGATGAACCCCTTAAATTCCCACCAGAAAGAGAATAACCATATTTGGTGCATCTCTTTCCAGATTTTGTCCACATCTGTGTGTGTTGACATGTTTGTATTGCCTTCTCACCAAAAATAAAAATATCTTCTGATACTGTTTTGTAACTTTACACAACTGGAAGCAGTTTTGACATGGCTTATGTGCTGGTAGTGTCTCAGGGGGTTCCTGTGTCTTTCATGTTGTAGGTGGATTCTATAATGAATTTGGTGTCCACGTTGATTCAAGATCAGCCAGATCAGCCTGTAGAAGACCCTGATCCAGAAGACTTTGCTGATGAGCAGAGCCTCGTGGGCCGATTCATTCACCTTCTGAGATCTGAGGACCCTGATCAGCAGTACTTGGTATGAGTTAGCTCTGACTGTGGCCCTGTTCAACTCCTGGTAGAGTCAGTATATGAAATCACATGTAGAAGTGCTCAGAATGTCTTACTTCAGCTTTGGTCTTAGAAGGTTTTGAAAGAATTAAAACTGAATTAAAGATTCATAGTGTAATTGGCATAATTATTTGTGAACTTAATGACAAATGTATGGAACAAATTGATTGCTCTAATTTCTTTTGAATAATTCTTGAGAATTTCAGAAAAGCCTGTCTTTCAGTTAGTTGTCCCATAATTATTCTATATTCATTTTCTTTCTGAACTGTACATTGCTTTTAGAAATGTTTAGTTGCTTATCCCAATAATAAACTTTAAAATATAAGCAACATAATCCTTATATTCAATTTTACTTACTTTTTCAAGTTTTACAAATGTAAGTTATATTTGTTAGTCACATTGAAAATGTATGAAAAATTTTAAAATTCAATTTGCCTTTTCCTTAACCCTTTTTTCCTTCTGAAAAACAGATGAGATTTTTCTCTTTCTTTATCATTATTCCTCAATTCTTCTGAAATGAATAAAACATGTTGCCTGACTAGTGACATTGGTGAGCGATACTGGGCAATTTATTTTCATACAGGGTAGTATGATTGGCTGCTTTAATCATTGTTTGGAAAAGTAGTTATCCATTGTTGGAGGCATAAGACTGTTAGTTTGCTATAATTAAAAACATCTTTGGTTCTGAATATGCCCTATCTCTTTCTGTTGACTTTCTTTGTTATAGTTGACACTCTTATACTCCTGCTGTTAGTGTGATAGGCTTTGACTGAGTGACAAACATTCCTAGCCCTATGGTTTCATTTTCCACAAGTTCTGTGCACAATGGCTGGTTTGTCAAGTCTTTTTTTTTCTTTTTTTGACATAGGGTCTCAGTATGTCACCCTTGGTAGAGTGCCTTGGTGTCACAGCTCACAGCAACCTCAGACTCTTGGGCTTAAGCAATTCTCTTGCCTCAGCCTCCCAAGTAGCTGGGACTACAGGTGCCCCCCACAATGCTCAGCTATTTTTTGGTTGCAGTTGTCATTGTTGTTTAGCAGGCCTGGGCCAGGTTTGAACCCACCAGCCCCAGTGTATATGGCCGACTCCCTAACCACTGAGCTACAGGCATCGAGCCAAGTTGATCAAGTAACTGATTCCCTTATACAGTAAAAGCTCCGTAAGTTGACCACCCAAGGCCTGTAACAAACTGGTCAACACATGGAGGTGGTCACCATAAGGAACTAGGCCTCCTGTACTGAGCAGTAGGTAAACTTAAGGAGATGATCGATATAGGGAGGTTGTCAACTATGGAGGTTCTACTGTATTTCTGTTTGGGATTGTGTGTATGTGTATTTGTGTTTTCATTTTGGGTTGCAAACCAAAGTACCAAATGTGGTTAGGAAGTATACCTTCCACATCTGGCTGAATTCCGGGTGCAGAGACATTTCAGGACAAGGTCATTAGCTCTCTTACCCATCTGCATAGCAGAGAAATTCACAAAACCCGAATGTGTCACTCTTTGTGTCACACATATTAGAAAGTATTTTATGTAGCCAGGTGTTGTGGGCGCCTGTAGTCCCAGCTACTTGAGAGGCTGAGCCCAAGAGTTTGAGGTTTCTGTGAGCTATGACACCATGGCACTCTACCAGGGGCAAGAAAGTGAGACTATCTTAAAAAAAAAAAAGTATTTTATGAATTCTGTGGTTTTCTTATAATTTTTTCTGAAACAGCCATTTTCATAATGCCTCTTTTAAAGTGTGTTGGCATCTGCCTTAAATGAAGGGGCAGATATTTGTCTCAGCAGGAAGCTATGATATAGGGTGGTGCTTGTGGCTCAAAGGAATAGTGTGCCGGCCCCATATGTTGGAGGTGGCAGGTTCAAACCCAGCCCCAGCCAAAAACTGCAAAAAAAAAAAGAAGAAACTATGATATACCAGCAATATGCATATATACTAGTTAACATTTCTGAGCACATCCCTTGCGGTAAGTATTGGTATACTTCATATATGCTATTTAATCTTCCCTACAAGAATTATGATACCCATTTTTGAAGTGAGGTTTGTGGCCAAGAGAAGGTAAATAATTTGGCCAGGGTCACACAGGTAGAATCATTTTAAATATGAGTCTGTCTGTCTTATGTCAGAACCTGCGTTCTTATCAACACAGTATATTTTGTGAATGTGTGTATAAAAATACAGTTAAATATATCTACTTCTAAGTTAAATATATCTACTTCTAAATAGCTCTGCTGACCAGGTTATAAACCCTAAACTTCGGTCTTCTCCATTTGTGAAGGGCGCAGTTAGTGTCTGTCTCTTGGCTAATTGTGACACCTTGAGGAGACAGGTGTATAAAGTATCTGTATCACAAACCCTGGTAGGGACATCATTGTATGTGCTCACATAATGGGAGCAGTGATGATTAGAACTCTTAGTTTCTTAGTTTTGTAAGTGATTAATCGTAGTGTGGAAAAGTTTATTTTAAAAAAAATTTTTTTTTTTTTTTTGGTCAGATTTTAAACACAGCACGAAAACATTTTGGAGCTGGTGGAAATCAGCGGATTCGCTTCACACTGCCACCTTTGGTATTTGCAGCGTACCAGCTGGCTTTTCGATACAAAGAGAATTCTAAAATGGTGGGTTTACTTTTAAGTATATCACTATGTCTTTTGTTTTTCCTCACTGTGTGTGTATTAGTTTTATATTATGGAAAATTTCAAACATACACAAAAACAGACAGTGGTATAATACAATTCCATTTTCAGTAACTTTCCATTTGTTCATCATCCTGTGCTAAAGTGTTCCTAACAGTGATGTTGGGGGTCACATATTAGTTGAGGGGTCACAGAAAACACTTAGAAGTGAAAGATCAAAATAGTTCAAACTTATTCTACAACTTTTTCCTAGGTTCTATTTCAGGTTAGCTTTGCCTAATGAAAGGACCTAGCATTACATAGTCATTTCTCTCTACAAGGACATAATTGAATAATGTCATAAGTTATATGCAGTTTTTTATGAGCTTATTTCTTCTTCAGACAGAATCATCACTTAAGTCTTCAATAATGTAGATTTGGGCTCGGCGCCTGTGGCTCAATTGGCTAAGGCACCAGCCACGTACACCTAAGGTGGCGGGTTTGAATCCCCAGCCCGGGCCCACCAAACAACAATGATGGCTGCAACCAAAAAATGGCCAGGCGTTGTGGTGGGCGCCTGTGGTCCCAGCTACTTGGGAGGCGGAGGCAGGAGATTCGTTTGAGCCTAGGAGTTGGAGGTTGCTATGAGCTGTGATGCCATGGCACTCTACCCAGGGGGACAGCTTGAGGCTCCGTCTCAAAAAAAAAAAAAAAAATGTAGTTTTGAAGAAAGTACCATAATCTGATGTACCTGAAAGTTGGATCGCCAGGGGTATGTTAACGAACAAACTTCAGTAAACTTAGTTTTCTAATATGGAGAAAGCAGATTTACTCAGTAGATTTACTGACATGACATAGCACCTTTGAGCCAATTTTTGTAAGGCCATTTCTCATTTACTCTCTTTCCAAGCATTTTATTGGATAGTTACCTGTGACTATAATGATAAAAATAGCAACAAGACTATCTTACAAGGCTATAGTGATTAAAACAGTATAGTACTGGCATAGAAACAGATGTATAGACCAATGGATCAGAATAAGAGTAGAGAGTACAGAAATAATCCCATTCATATGCTGTTAACTAATCTTTGATAGGGGTACTAATAATACATAATGGGGAAATGATAGTCTCATCAGTAAACAGTATTGTATCCACAAGCAAAAGAGTGCAATTTGGTTCTTACCTTATACTATGTACAATAATTAACTTGAAATGGATTAAATACTTACGTACAAGATCTGAAACTATAAAACTCAAAGAAAATATAGGGAAAAACTACCTTGACATTGATCTTTGTAATGATTCTTTTGATATGACACCAAAAACATAGGCAACAAAAGCAAAAGTCAGCAAGTGGGGCTACGTCAGACTCAAAAGCTTCTGTACAGCAGATAGCAGATTGATGAAACAACATGTGGAATAGAAGGAAATATTTGTAAACCACATGATAAAAGGTTAATATCCAAGGAAACAAATAACTTGATTTAAAAATGGGCAAAGGATTTGTGTGTCCATTCTTTGAAAAACAACATACTAATGGACAGCAGGTATACGAAAGGATAATTAATAGCCAACATCACTTATCAGGAAAATGTAAATCAAAAACACAAGTTTATGCCACCTCACACCTGTTAGAATAGCTAGTACTGGCAGCACCTGTGGCTCAGCGGGTAGGGCATTGGCCCCATATACCAAAGGTAGCGGGTTCAAACCCGGCCCCAGCCAAATTGCAACCAAAAAATACCTGGGCGTTGTGGGGAGCGCCTGTAGTCCCAGCTACTCGGGAGGCTGAGACAAGAGAATCGCCTAAGCCCAGGAGTTGGAGGTTGCTTTGAGCTGTGATGCCACGGCACTCTACCGAGGGCAATAAAGTAAGACTCTGTCTCTACCAAAAAAAAACAAAAAACTTTTTATCATAAAGACATTTGCACTAGACTGTTGATTGCAGCTCCATTTACAATCACCAAAATGTGGAAACAGCCTAGATTCCCCCAACCCAGGAGTGGATTAACAAGCTGTGGTACATGTATACCATGGAATACTATTCAGCCATTAAAAAAATGGAGACTTTATAGCATTTGTATTAACCTGGATGAAAGTGGAACACATTATTCTTAGTAAAGCATCACAAGAATGGAGAAGCAGGTTACAGAGCGGAGAGAGTGAGGAGGCTGTGTCTGGCTCCCGCTCTCACAGCCATTGCAGTATATTGACTCCATAGAGACGGCGCCTGGGCAAGTGAGAGCCGGACAAGCACTGGGCGACTCTGTGCCTCGCTGAGGAAAAATAAGTAAACATGGGCAAAGGAGAGGCAAAATGTCATCATATGCATTCTTTGTGCAAACTTGTCGGGAGGAGCACAAGAAGCAGCACCCAGATGCTTCAGTCACCTTC
>CAUYQV010007676.1:0-61762 GCA_963574575.1 Galagoides demidoff
CACCAGAGAAATGCAAACCAAAACTACTCTGAGATACCATCTAACTCCGGTAAGAGTAGCCCACATCACAAAATCCCAAACTACAGATGTTGGCGTGGATGTGGAGAAAAGGGAACACTTCTGCACTGCTGGTGGGAATGCAAGCTAGTATGTTCGTTCTGGAAGGAAGTTTGGAGAACACTCAGGGATCTAAATATAGACCTGCCATTTTATCCTGAAATTCCTCTTCCAGGTGTATATCCAAAGGGCCAAAAATCATTTGGCAATAAAGATATTTGTACCAGATTGTTCATTGCAGCTGAATTCATAATTGCCTAGTCATGGAAGAAGCCCAAGTGCCCATCGACCCATGAATGGGTTAATGAATTGTGGTATGTGTATAACATGGAATGCTATGCAGCATTAAGAAATGAGTATTTTACCTCTTTTATATTTACATGAATGGAGCTGTAAAATATTACTTAGTAAGGTATCTCAGGAGTGTAAAACATATCCAATGTACTCAGTACTACTGTGAAACCAATTTACAATCACTCACACATGCCTATGAAACACAAAATACAACTATAGACTAGGGTGAATAGGGAAGAGGAGGGAGAGGGAAAGGGAGGGTTTTCGGTCAATAGAGTTAGGGTTAGTAGGGGGACCACACGTATGGAGCATATTGCTAGTACAAGTTGGATCTATCAGGTGTAGAACACAAATGTCTTAATCCTGTAATTGGGTAATTGAGGTGAAGTCTATGCTGTTTAGTAGGATGTAAGCACTCCAATTTGTACAAATAATTGACACACTGAATCCCATAATGGAATAAATGTATTTACGATCTATGTACAAATGACTTAATTAAAAAAAAAACATTGATGCCAACGATAGGCAAGTCTTCCTAGATTTGTGCTCTTTTTGCTTTCTTCCTTGAATGGTGCACAGAGGACCCAGTATAGCACGATTATGGTCAGTGGGGTCTCTGTGTAATGGGAATTGCCCTCTTGTGCTCTCACACAGTGATCTCCGGCTTAGCAAGGCTTGGGCAGACCAGTCCCTACACTGGTGGCCTCACGATAGTTTTCTGTTTTCTTTCTCTGTCTAGTTTTGTGCTATTTTCTCCCTTCTTCCCATGCAATGAGTGTGCCCCTAAGCCACTCTTCCTGCTCAACATTCCTCCTCGTACTCTTTCTCTTCTGTGTTCTCGTATGTGCTTTAATTCACCACTTAAAATCAACAGTGGGCTTAGGAACAGAGAATCCAGCTTGATCATGGCTCTTAGTGAGGACCTGAAGGGTCATGCTATGAGTCAAGTCCATGAACTTTGGTGCCTGGCGTTTCCAACATGGATGTAGGCTGTTCAGAGATCATTATCACATGTATTCTGTTTCTTGGTTCTGTGCCAGTGAGTTGAGGTTCTGAGCTAACTGACCTCTGAGAATGAGCTGTCCTGAGAGGACAAAAGAACCAGATAGACTCTGTCCCTGCCCCTCCGGCTCTGCACCCCCACCATATTCTCCCCTCTAGGCTCCCCTTAGGCTCAGGTAGTCAAGTTCAGGAGCATCACCTCAAGGTGGCCCAGGCTCTCCTTATTGTGGGATGATGGCCCTGCCATTTGTTCCTTCTCCCGTCTCCCACTCCACAGGCTTAATAAGACATCCCTTGGCCCCTGTAAGCTGAATAAGACCCAATTCACAACTTATAATGAGGATGAGGATGGTGAGACCCTAACAAGTCCTTCTTCATTGTGTTCCCCAATTTGTTTTGTGGATTCTGTTTATGTTTCTTCAAATAAAATGCCCTTCCATGTTTTAGGGGGGTTGTTTTCCATTTCTCCATTGCAGACTATGGGGTAACGTTTGTTACTTAGATTCTCACAGACATAATATGTTGAGTTTGACAATCTAACAACACCATGAAAATATCTGTTGAAAAACCTATGTGTTTTCAGAATTCAGACCAAATCTTGTGCTTTTCTGTTGGCTCTGGTGGTATTTCACTACCCCTTTTGGTGGGAGAAAAGAGAAAGTAAGAAAAGAAAATCACCACAAAGGATTCTGCTTCCCGGTACAAATGATTTTGGAACTGCTAAGCCTGCTCTTACTCATGTGTGTTAGGTCAAATTCTGGCAGAAATCATGGACCAGCTGCAATTCCATACTTTGAAATCTCAAAAAAAAAAAAACCCACAAAAAACTTGATATACTTTATAGGACAGTTGGCAGGTATTTCCTTTTTAAAAAAATTCTCTTGAATGTAGACAACTTTTAAAATAAAGAGAGGGAAGAAATGAGTGTTTTCACTGGTGAAGTCAGTATATTCACAACTTCAAATACAACGTGCCAAGAGAACTTTACGCAATGAAGATTGGCTCAAATAAATATTTTTTAATAGTATGACTTGTGTTGGGTTAAGTTTCAGCTATCAAAAGAATTAAAAAGCTCTTGTACACAATAAATATACACAATTTTTACCTGTTAAATAACAAGCCTTTAGAAAAATGATAAGTTTCTAAAAGTGTTTTTATGACTTGAGAAAAAGTTCACCACAGATAAACAAGTATACAAATGAAAATGCCATGCATCCAGACTCTAATAAAATACAGAGGAAAAAAAAAACTTTGAATCCCAACGTCTGGGAAATTTGAAGGCGCAGCAGATGACCTTTTTTGTTATGTGTATCACCTTATCCCAAAGGAGCATGTTGATGTGCCTTCATCAAAGGGTTTGGTGGCTGGGACTGACATATCTCAAGGTCACTCACATCAGCAGGGAGATGGTTACTCCAGAGGCCACACGTGGCAGGAAGGTATAGTGAGGTCCTCTGGGAACTGGGACTGTGACATGGGGACTGTGGCAGAAGTGATTCGCTGGCCGTGAAACCTCCTGCCCTTCCCTTTGCCCTGTGAAGCTGGTGCTAGGAGACACATACCCAGACAGATTTTACATCCCAGCTCCTGCACATCCAGGGGCGGTTGCAGCTCTTTGCAATGGAATAAAGGCAGGAGTGATGAGTATCACTTTACGTCATTCTCTTTCTTGTTTCACCTGCAAGATGTATCTCCCATCAAAACTGTATCACCTGCAGGCACAGAGTCACTGATGGAGGCAGCCTGGATCCCTAAACCACATGCAGAGGAAAACCTCTGGCCACCCAAGAGCGCCTGCATCAGAATCTGTATCAGTGGCTACTCACATTCAGCGGGTAGAATCGCTGAAATTTGGCGGTCTATTTGTTGTTACACCAGGTTTGCCTTAATAGACATGAGGATTGACCTTGTGTTGGGTCTCTGCTTCTCTACATGTCCTCTTCAAGACTGGTTCCTCCTGGTGCCCAAGCTTTCTGGTCCCTCACAGCTTGGCTTTGAACAGCCAGTGCCAACCCTGGTGTAGTGTGACACAAACTAATGCCCACTACTTACTTCCCTCTGCCACCAAGTGTGCCAAACATCTTCCATCTGCCCCCTACATCCACTCTCCCCCCTTTTCTCTCAGATTCTTGCCCTGAGAGGTGATTCCATCAGACACATCCTATTATCTGACTTCAAATTGAATGTGATCTGTGAAGAACCCTGGCAAGTGACAGGAGGGAAGAAGCACAAGGAGGCTGAATATTCATTCATCTCATTCCTTCCTGGAAGGCTTCCTCAGGGGTGCTGTCTCTGCTGACAGGAGCTCCCTGCTCCTACCCAGCAGCCCTCTCCCCACGGGTCTCATCCTTGAAGTTCTGGTCATCTGTTCCCGTATGCATGCCCTCGAGTACAGCACCAATGACAGCTCCACCTCCTGCTGCTGGCAGCCCCAGCATCCTGAGTTATCCCTTGCAGTTGCCTACACTCTGTCCATAGCTGTGTGGTTAATCCACATGTAAATCCTATTAGATTATCTGACTGTGAGAGCATCATCTGCTTCCTGGTAGTTCTCTCACTATAAAACCATATCACAGTTAAAAATCTCTAGGGGTGTCCCTGGGTCAGCTGTCTCATACCTGTTGGCTTAGCCATGTCCAGGCAGTGCAGACAGAGTATAAACACAGCCCTCAAGCCCACTTCTCCAGCAGAGGCTGGGTGGTGGCAGCTTGCCAAGAAGGAAGATGTTAGCAGGCACCTCAACACACAGCCACAGAAAGTATAAACTTTCCTTCTTCTCTCTCCTCTATGGCTGTATTATTGACGTCTGCTTCTACATTTGTTCCTGTGGCCTGCGTCACCGACAGAGCTGATCACCGCTTTTACAGGAATGAGCATTGTGACTGGAGCATATTTGCAGTGCCACACCATTTAGAATCCAAGTCTTTCCATTTAAAAATTTAAAACAAAATATGAGAAA
Organism: Galagoides demidoff; assembly: GCA_963574575.1. Classification (NCBI taxonomy): domain Eukaryota; kingdom Metazoa; phylum Chordata; class Mammalia; order Primates; family Galagidae; genus Galagoides; species Galagoides demidoff. The sequence continues at coordinate 4,313 of CAUYQV010007676.1, forward strand.
AAGTAGGAATAACCACAGAATCAAGGTGTTGCTGCATTACCTCTTAGGGTAGCAGTCCCCAACATTTTTGGCACCAGGGTCCAGTTTCATAGAAGGCAGTTTTTCCACAAATCAGCATGGAAGGGAGCCTGCAACCTAAATCACTCGCATGCATCGTCCAGTAGTGTTTGCGCTCTCATGAGAATCTACTGTCACCCAATAGGACAGGAGACAGGGCTCAGGAAGTGATGTGAGAAATGGGAAGCGGCTCTAAGTGCAGATAAAGCTTTGCTTGCTGGCTGCTCCCTGCCTGCCTGGAGACCTGGTTCCTAACAGGCCATGGACCTAACCCAGCAGCCCAGAGGTTAGGGACTGCAGTTATTCATGTTCTAGTAAGTCTTTGGTGATAATGGATGTATTCCTTTCTTATTTCAGGAAAAAAGAAACTGGAGTCATATTCTCCCCTGGAAAAAGACAAGATGGGAGAAAATATATTTTCACTCAACTTAGTTTTTATTTTTTTGGCCAGGGCTGGGTTTGAACCCACCACCTCCAGCATATAGGGCTGGCGCCCTACTCTTTTGAGCCACAGGCGCCACCCTCAACTTAGTTTTTAAAAGGGCATGTTTCATGTAAGCTGCCATAAGGTTGATATTGCAAGATACTTATTTTTTCCAATTAATCTATTCTTAAAGAGTACTACCACTGCCCTTCCCCATGCATGGGAAAACACATCATCCTCTCCTCAGTATCCCATATCATGAATTTCACAGCTTAGATCAACCAGGGATTCAATGTGGCAGATGGTTATCTGTTTTTCAAACTCATAGGTTGATCAGTTTCCCCTCTCTTCTGTGCTGCCCTCCAAACTGCCCAGCACACACATGTCTACAGCTAACATCAGGGAAATCAGTGTGCTTAGAAAGCAGTCCAACATAAAAGCATTTTATTTACTCAGGTTTCTAATAGATCTATAGAAAGCGATTTACCTTTGGCTTATTGTGTTTTTCCTAATAATGACTACAAACAAAAAGATCATCAGAATAGCAATAGAGCTTTGAGTAAAACCCACAAAGGCTTAAGATGCCACAAAGGTCCAATATGGGGTTTGGTGCCTGTAGCTCAAGCGGCTAAGCCCCAGCCACATACACTAGAGCTGGCGGGTTCGAATCCAGCCCAGGTCTGCCAAATAACAACAGCAACTACAACCAAAAAATAGCCCGGTGTTGTGGTGGGCACCTGTAGTCCCAGCTCCTTGGGAGGTTGAGGCAAAAGAATCATTTGAGCCCAGGAGTTGGAGGTTTATGTGACTTGTGATGCCACAGCACTCTACCCAGGGTGACAGCTTGAGGCTCTGTCAAAAAAAAAAAAAGAAAGAAAGAAAGAAAGAAAAAAGGTCCAATGTGGTAGCCACTAACCCCAAGAAGCTGTTTAGCAGTTCAAGGGTGGTGAGTGCGCTGAGGCAACAGACTTACTTTATTTTAACTAATTTAGGTTTAAATTTAAAAACTAAAGAATGATTTTTTTTCTCCATTAGATATTATCCATTGTTTTGCTGGGCCTACATTTTAATTTCACCATCACATCCCATAAGATGCTATATTGTATGTAGTGAGCTGCACTTTTTACTTTTCAAAATATGGCTATTAACAAAACTGTATGTGTGACTCACATTAGATTTCTACTTGAAACCTCCACTTCGGAGTTGATATTTAAGGCTAAAATACTAGGTTTTATGCATACAGCATGTGTAGCATTATCATAAAGTAGATACATATAAGTAAGGAGAATATTCTGAATTTCAAAATTCAGTTCTCGTCATATAAACTTGGTGTTATCAATTATATTGTCCCTCATTACTTCAATTGTCTATGTAAGTCTGAGGTAAAGTAAGGTACCATAATAAGGTAATTTAATCATCCCCAGCTTTGAACTGAAGAAATCAAAATGCCACCTTCGGAGTCCCTCAAATAATCTTTTGTGAGATTCATCAACCCTTAGAATAAAAATACAATGCCTCTTAGGCTAGCAAAATGTTTCCTGAGAAATCCAAAATGGAATCTAGTGAATTAGATTTCAAACCAAATTAGGAACGCTGAAAAGACTCCTAAATACACAACATTCTTTTCCTTCAAGCTATGTGAGTCACGGCTCAAAAGATCAGCGCAGTCTGTTCCAAGTAGAAAATCTGAGAAAGATCGATACACAGATATCCCCACGTCATTTCCAGGTCTGCCTTTGTTAGTTTGATAAAAATGAAATAGAATCTTCCAAACAAAAAGTACTATCAGTTATGATCTTAAGAAAAACCAAATTCCTCACTGGAAAACAGAAATCACCAGTTTCTCAGGACAGTGCAGGAGAAAAGCTGGCTCTGTTTAGGGCGGGAGATAGTGACGTAAAAATCACCAGAGTGTAGTGAAATCAAAATGTGCTTTTATCTTCTGAGTCAACACAAAGATTCCACAAAACAATACCTATATTACATATCTTCATTATAAAGAGTCATAAAAATGATGTATGATCCTCCAGTATAAATTTTATGTCACTTTGTTTTTCCTTTGACAGAACAAGAGACAAAAACGGGAAAGTTCGGGTCATATGGATCATGGCAGCACTGCTATGTCTGGAATTTTCTTATAAATATCCTATTGCTTTGAGGCTCACAGGCCTGACTAAAACAGCAGGGACAATCTCATTTGCACTTTTATAGTTGTAGAGGGATTTTCAAGAGTTAAAACAATTTTCCATAATATTCTGTATTAACTTAACCGATCTGAAGTGCGATTATTACACCTTTTTGCACTTTTCTGTAGGCTGACAATTTGGAAGTAATTTTAGAAAAACAAACAAGATTATAAACAAATGCCAACAGGAAGACATTCTTGGGTACTCAAAAGAATCTACTCTGCAACAAAATTTTATTGCCTGTTTGCAGCTTTATGCCTTTTTAAGATTATTTTTTTAAACACTATAAATGACTGTGTCTACCCTCGTGAAAATTATCACTTCAAAGGAACATCTTGTGGCACTCTTTGCAAAGATTGAACAAATCTCAAACAATGTGGAGTCCACATTTTTGTGTGTGATTAAACAATAAAAAATATTTTATCAGAATCCATCTTCACTAAAATAAATGCTAATCATTTATTAGTGCTTAAATTCACTTTGCTTAAAATCGGGAAAAAAATATGAATTTTATTAAGATGTAAAACTTCCATATAAGGTCATTATGGTTACTTTTTCAGCCCACCAAGAAAGTACATAGCAAACTATACTAGGCATTAAGGAAACCAAAAAAAGGATACACAGGGCGGTTTAAGACTCAGAGGTAATGGGAAGGGGATTCAAAGTAAACACAGCACTATTAAAAATAAATTATATATATATACACACACAGAGAAAATAAATAAACCTTAAAGGAGATAGGATATACAAACTGGGTTGATAGACTTGAGAGTAGATGGGGTTAAATGGAGAAAACTAGTTTGAAGTAGTTCACTTGTGATGTCAGGAAGGACAGCCTGTTGGGCAGTGAGCAAGGTGTTTCATGGGTGGGTGGGAAGTTAAGTCAGCACAGGAAGAGGACTTGTTAGAAAATTTTAAAGGGAGGTATGTATATCTTTCCATAAGGGCTGATAATCTTTCTCTAAGAAATGAACAGAATTTTTGAAAACTTAGGAGGAAGCTCAGTGCCTGAGGCTCAAGTGGCTAAGGCACCAGCCACATACACCTAAGGTAGCAGGTTCGAATCCAGCCTGGGCCCACCAAACAACAATGATGGCTGCAACCAAAAAATAGCTGGGCATTGTGGTGGGCACCTGTGGTCCCAGCCACTTGGGAGGCAGAGGCAGGAGACTTGCTTGAGCCCAGGAGTTGGAGGTTGCAGTGAGCTGTGATGCCATGGCACTCTACCCAGGGGGACAGCTTGAGGCTCTGTCTCAAAAAAAAAGAAAACTCAAGAGGAATGTTCTAGAAGTTCAGGAAAAAGGGCATATGGAGAGTCAAAAAGAAGTAAGCACTTAAAATCATAGTTAGACATGAAAGTAAATTATCAAATTGTTGATTTTATCTACTTAGGAAAGGTATTGGCTTCCACTGAACTTGGCTCTGTAAGAAGAAATTTGTGCCAGACCAATTTAATTTCCTCTCCCTGCTAGAGTGACAGGCTGTGTCAACCAACAGGAAGCAATAGTAAAAAGGATGTTAAAATAGACCAGGCATGAGAAAACCAAAATCTAGAATGCAAATTTGATAAGGGATTTGACGAGGTAAAGATACATGTAGGTATATTTGTGCTTCTTTAGAAGTCTCACCTTCCTTATTGAAAATTGTATAAAATTACGTGTGGCAGGTAGCAAAGCAATAGTTGACTTCTAGGAAATGTACCTCCACTGGATTGAAATAGGAAACTGAACATATTTCCTAAATTCAAGAGATCCTTGATTTCTTTGAAATATCTAGATAAAGACTCTAGAATAAATTTGAGTTTATGGGGTTTCTGGCAAGTATCCTGCCATGTCACATGAAAAATAGAGACACACACAGCTGGATGCTTTGGGGACAGCCATTGTACATCTCTCCTTCACATCTCTGGCTCATTTCTTGCCACTACTTCTTTTAAGGATGTGAATGAAGATGTGAATTAATTCTATAATAGTGCAGTAAAGGGGACTACTAGGCACCTAGGATTACATTAAGTCATCATGATGCCCAAAAATGAAGCATAATTAGCACAAAAGAACATTAAAATTCTAAACTATATCTCGGTTAACTAAAGATTTCTTGTGTATTAGGGGAAAAAAGAATGAATTCCAATCAGGCAAAGTTTTATTCATTTTCCAAATCTTTTTATCTTTTCTTAGGATCAGGTTCTGGGAAATAGGAAAGGCTTTGGAGTCCACAGATCTGGGTTCATATCCTGCCATGCCTCTTCCCTACTGTACGAGTTTAGGACATTTAAGCCTTTCTGATTCTTTACATGGAAAAGCGATACCTACTTTGCCTTTTGCAGCCAGGATTAAATGAGACAATGTGTGTAAAATGCTAGGTGTATTTATCTTTCAGTAAATACTGGCTCCTTTCCATCCCCTTCTCAATCCTAACTTCTCCTCCCGTCTCTCTCCCTAACTGCCCATACACCTTGGAAAGAAAGATCCAAGAAAAAGGTAAGAATAAAGCTCTGTCTTGTGAAACAGGAAAAGGGACACAGCCTCACTTCCTTTTACTCTTGTTAAAGGTTTCCTGACTCTACAAGGGACCATTCACACTTGTCTGGCATTCTCACGGAGCTTCCCACTTTTTCCATGTCAAATGTCAATAAGCTGAACCACAGAGGTTTCTTGTCAAGTGACATTTAAAAAGCAATTCTTTTCTTACGTATATATTAGGTAAAGCATGGAACAGCCGTAAGTATCATCACCACCAAACGGTCACCCTACCAATGCTTAAAAAACAGTCATCCCTCCATGTCAGCTTTACAATTGAAAACTTCATCTGGGAACCAGATCCTTTGTTCTTACAGATTTGTCCAGTTTTCTTAGGTAAACAAAAATCAATTTCCTAGCATGCTCTATAACGTCTCAATAACAATTTAGCACCTATGCATAAAGAAAGTCAGGGATTATAAAATCACTTAGAATGTATTATTTCTAGACTGAGCCGACGTAAGTCTTTGAAGATTAATTTCATGCTGAGGGTTAAATTTCACTTTCATGATAGGCTAACCATTGCCTGGGGCTGCACAGATAATGAACCTGCCAAGGGATTAGCAAGGAAACACTTGTGTTATTATAAAGCGGGTACACTTCCCTTTTTAACCAAGTTCATCCTACATGACATTAACAAATTACTCCCTCTCTCTGCCCGCATTTCAATATAATGTGAGCCAGCAAGTGACCCCGAACCAATAGGACACGAGATAAGATCTTCTCAGTGCATGAATGGCTATTAAACTTATCTGAGAGAGCCAGGCCTCCTGCAGGGAAACACAAGGCATTTTATCTCCATAGGGCCCCTGCCTTGGCTGCAGAAACCTTTCTTTGGTCATAAAGCCTCTAAAGAGACCCAGTGCCAAGAGGTAGGGAAGTCTTAATGTAAACATTTAACCCACAGAAAAGGCACTGTCTAGAAAACACAAATGATACAATTCATTTTGTTTTTTAAAAGCACACAAAACTCTAACATCTTCTAAATAAAGGACTGAAAACTCATGACTTAGCATTTGTTGAAAATACAACATGTTCAGAGAAATTTCTGACATTTCAGAAACATCCTTTTCTTAGCAGAGCTTTTTGAAAATCACAGGCGTGTTCATAGATGTCAAATCTGTTGGTTTTTCCTCAGTCTTCCTTCTCAGAGAACCTGCTTCTCCTGTGTGGGCTGAGAGTGGAGTCCCTCCCTCTTCGGAGGAACACTCAACATCATCTTCCTTCAGTTATGGTCCCCGAGCACTTGTCTTCTTTCTGCTGCTTGATTCTGAGCTTCTTGAAGGCAGATAATTAATCTGACCTTATCACTGGGTCCTCTCCAGAGTCAGACCAAACATCTTTCACAGAGCAAATAGTCAGCTCCTATTGTGAAAACTGAATCTAACTGGTCTCCATATTTGACCACATCTTGATTCCATTGTACAATGTTTGAAGAAAAGACAATCTAATGGGTATGCAGAATGCAAGCTTCAGTTATTTAGAAAGTTATAATTTGGTAGTACTTAGAATAAATTAGGAGTGCTCTTGTTAAGAAGCTGTTCTGGGGGCAGCACCTGTGGCTCAAAGGAGTAGGGCGCCAGCCCCACATGCTGGAGGTGGTGGGTTCAAACCCAGCCCTGGCCAAAAACTGAAAAAAAAAAAAAAGAAGAAGAAGAAGCTGTTCTGTTATTGAATGGAACAACTGCTATCAGAGTGAAGCTGCTACTTCTGTTACCCACGTAAGAGGTGGAGAAAATGTGGACTAGTCAGAACATCTTTGGCATTTGCTACAATACAACTTGGTTCCAGCCATCAATCATATAGGAAAGCACAATTTAGTCTAGTGATGTATCAGTGCACCTCTGTTGAAGATACGGTGTTGTAAACAGAAGATAATATTTCTACAAATTCAATTCTTATTTGTCAGCTTGAAGGTTTTAAAAATGGACTATTAAAGTATATTGCTGTATTTCATGTATACTCTCAGACTAATAGTCTGAAGCTCTCTGACACAGATGTTTTGATAGTGAATGGGGGTGGGGAACCAAGTATTCACTTCCAGGTTCTGCAACCCTGAAGCATTCTATGAGCCCATGACTAGGAGGCAGGTTTAGTCATAGTAGAGGCAGGTGTCAGGATACCCAGGTAAGCAAACAGGCAAGGGGCAGAGAAAATGGATATAGGCAGTGAATATCTTATAGTAGTCTTTAACAAAAAGTTTGGTAGTTAAGAAAAAGGGGGAGATAGGGAAATATCAAGGAAAATGAATCTTGCTATTTATTTCAAAAGAAATAAGGATGGCCAGTGGTGGGCCAAGTGCACATAGCTGCCAGGGCGCTCACTCAGCTTTCTTCTCTTGGTGAGGACATGGACTTGCTGGAGTTAAGCTGGAGAAATAAGGACCCCAGATGTCTATACTTATTTTCTACATTCTCCTGACAAAGTGAAATAAGTACAAATTATGAAAGAGCTAACATACGGCACCACAGTGTCTTCTCAAATGCTGGTGCTGGCAGCTGCATGGCCTTGTTGGGGTCTTTGTGAAGCTACACTGGGACACACCCCTCCTTCTTTGGGTGGCCACCTTGCTTCTACTAAGATTGAGTATTACATATTTTGCTAAATAAATCAGGACTATCCTATGGGCTCACAGAGCAGAGTCACATAGTCTGCTCCTGCTCAGCCCCAGCCTACTTGAAGTACTATGGCTGGGGTGTGCAGAACTGGGTCTGACAACCCAAGTCTAGTACCCCAGAAAGATGGCTGGTCTACAGAAAAGCAATTTTAGAGAAGGGAAAAAGTAAATTTCAGGGAGGTGGGAATATGGGAAAAGATAATTATTAGAAGCAACTTTACATTGCTTTGCCTCAAAGTCTGCACTATGGTATCAGGGAGACACTACTTGGCACATTAGCTGACATTCCTGTTCATGGCAAAGTGAAGACAATGCTTATCTTTAGAATTATTGAGTGGGATGTCTTATTTATTCCTTTGTAGTCCCCTGTAGAAACACACCTTTCTCATTTATTAAGGAGTTCAGTTGATTGTACATTACACCAGTACCTCAACTAGCCTCTTAATGGAAATTTCAAGTTGCTACAAGTTAGTATCATTATCTTGTTCAACACCCTACTTGATGTGGGGCACGTATTCTACAATCTGCCAAAAAGCAGTCGACTTAATGAAGTTCTTTAATCTACATAATTACTACATATACTATATTTACTATGATTTTATTTGATGTTTTCCTTAAAGGAGTCACTGGAAGTTTACCCAAGAACACTTACTTAACAATTATTTACTATTTTCCATATGAAGGTTATTAAAGCATAATTAAAGTACATTTACAGTCAACCATGAGAGGCTCTCCTTTAAATTACACTGACAAATTGTGTCACAACTCCTCATAGTATTAACACACTTAAGTCATCTCTCAAACAAAATTTCAGAAACAAGTAATATTTGCAGTTGTGTATTCTAAGGGTAATTTAGTAAACATTCATTCAGCATTTACAGTGAGGTAGGTATAATTTCTGGGGAACATAGAATCAGGAACACCCACAAAAAAATAGTATCGTTGAAACAATGGACTTTATTTTGGTGGTAAACCATCTCCATAACTTATATCCTGGACAAAGGGGAACTAAACTAATTTTCCTTTAGTTCAAGTGAGTAAAAGACCACACTATGACACTAAATGATACCCTTTTGCTCTGAAAAGTTAATTTAACATATCTGAAACTCACTCCCCAATCTACTCTTGAATCTAGACAAATGGCGACAAAAACAACTATGAGAAACAGCTTCAATGCAAAAGGAGAAAGGTCCTCTAGAGATTCAGGGATCTATAATCTGGCATCCCTAATGAAGAGACATGTTCTGAGAAATGGGTTAGGCTATTTTGATGTACATATATCTTAGCATGTGCTTACACAAACCGAGATGGTACTGCCTATAAAACAGCCTATTGGGCCTGGGTCATAGCCCTGTACAGCATGTTACTGTACTGACTACTGTGGACACTGTAATGCACTGGAAGTATTTGTGTATCTAAACACAGGTACACATAGAAAAGGTACAGCAAAAATACAGCATTATATATGGGACCACGATCATCTGTCATTGGCAGAAATGTTATGCGACTGCAGCTTGCTTCTGGGAGGTAGTCAAAACTTGGTGAGAAGTGGACTGTGTCTTGAGAAAAAGAAGGGTTACATCCCACATCTTCCCAGCAGCAGTGCAGAGGCAGGTTCCAGAGGGAAACTGGGGCCCTCAGAACTCACTCCATGAGAATATTCTTTGATAGGCTTCATCGTCATAGCTCAGAGTAGACCTGAACTCATGATCAAAGAATAAAGGCAAGAGTTTTTTGTTTTCTTAAAGAACACAGTATTATTCTTATCAAATCATTATCACAGATGTTGTTGGGGAAAGCCCATGTGAGTGAAGCCTTCAGTGTGACTAGGGGGCACAGACAGTTCCAAAAGAAAACAAAAAGAAGAGTTTACTTCAACTGCAAATATATTTATTTGTCTTTATCTTTTGGAATGAGGTTGCTGAAGCAAAATAACTGTTACGGTATCCCTAGTTGGAATTATCTTTTATTTACTGAAAGTTTCAGTATTCTCAGCATCATTTACAAAAGAAAAAAAAAATCCTAGTCTCCAAATGGGTAACCCAAGCAATTTCCTTCCCAGCTTCACTAATGAGAGCAGAAGTATCAGTTTGTTTTGGACAGACTTTACTCACAGAAACTTTCCTAAAATATATTGTCTTTCAAACGGCTTCGTAACATTGATTTCCTTAGATTAGGCTTTGAACAATCAAATGTTGCTAACTAGAAGTTTTCCCATTTAAGATTAGAATTAAGTAACACACAAGTTTCTCAGTCATTCTGAATTTTAATAGATTGTGACTTCCAGAAATCACAGATGAATAATTTTTCAATATATCTGATATCAGATGAACCAGCAAGAAGGCAGGAAGAGCTGAAAACAAGAAGAGAACAGCAGCCGTGATGTTAGCACTGGGGGGGTTCAGCGCTAGTTCTACCACTCAGCTGTGGAACTGAGGACAGTGTTTACCCACTCAGAGTCTAAAATAAGCAAATTGAAGGACAAAATGAAAATAATGTATGGCAACATGTTTGACGTAAACCAGGCATTAAAACGTTAACCAGTTTCCTTTTAGAAGCTTAGAGTAACCGAAATTTTCTTTACTCCTTTATATAAAAAAGCAGCAGCATCAACACCAGAAGGCTTGAGTTTTTAAAAAAGTATAATCCAAGTACTAATATACCTTTAGTTTGTCAATTATATGTAATATGTAAAGATTTCAAAAAATACCAGTTGTCTCTCCCATGATGACATTACCCTCCTTTAAAAATTTTACTGGGTATGCTTTTACTAGGAAATAGACAGAGCTAAACACAAAGCATAATTCAGCTCTCAGTTAACACAGTGGAAAGAACCCTCTCCTCTGTCCTGTGCAACTCCTTCTTGCACCAAATAGCAAGGAAGATTGAGAAATGTAGTCCACCTGTACTTGGTAAGGTCCTGGCAGAAATCATCAGGTGAGGCTCCTAGGGGATTACTTGAAAGGTGGCTGATTCAGCAGAGAGGCATGTTCTTTTCCCAGACTTCCTTCTCCTTCCTGCTGGGAAGGACGCTGGCCTTACAGGTGGTATTCTGTCAGCCATTCTACACTGTGAAGTGACTTTCCAGAAGGATGGGACTGGCATAGGACGGAGAAGCCATAAGACAGAAGGAGAGTTGGTCTCAGATGATATTGTCGAACTAAATTCCAGGTCTATTTGCAGTTCCTGCTACTTGTAGCTAAACACAGCTTATAACTTATACTGGTGCCTGTGAAGAGGGCTTTGGTGTAAGGTGCCATAAAGGGAGGAGAAAGTCACAACCTTTAGCACAGGCAGGAAAAGGAGAAAGTAGGAAAAAGTCTGAGAACTGGCTAGAAAGACACAGCACATGAGGGAAGCACCCTTATGGCACTGCCATCCTTATGTCACAGAAGCAGAAAACTCCAGGAAGATGTGGCAGGGGGCACAGGCACCAGGATTCCTCCTTCCCAGTCTTGCAAGAGGGGGCCTGACCTCAGATTTTAACAGGGAAGGAAGTGCCAGGGACCTATGTGGCACCTTATGGGCTGGTGCCTGGCTAATACTATACAGAAATCCTTGGTTTAAAAAAATCCAAAGGTCAAGTAATGACATTCACAATAGGATCTTAATCACTTGACCTATTGTACAATCAAAATACCATGGCTGACTGAGCCTCACCCAGGAAGGTAAGTGAGACCCTTTTTTTCCTTCTTCCTTTCTTTCCTTCCCACCCTCCCTTCCTTCCTTCCTCTTTCTTTCTTTCTCTTCTTTATTCATTTATTTAACAGTCCCACAAGGTAGATAATTATAAATATCATTTATAAAACTCATCTACAGTCATCCGTTTTTAACATTTTGTCACACATTTTTCTCTTCTCCCTCACTTCATACGTGTGTATGTATGGGTGCGTGCATCAGTAGATATATAACACAAGATATATTTTGCTGAATCTGCCTAAATTACATGGATGACATGACACTTCAACCCTATATACATCAGTGTCTATTTCCTAAGAACAAGGACACTCTTCAATCTAACCAAATACCATAATTTCATCAAAAAAATTTAGCTTTGGTACAATATTACCTAATACTCAATGCACATTTGAAGTTTCCCAACTGCCCCCATGACATCTTTTATAGCTTTTTTTCTTCTTTTTTTGCTTTTTGCATCCTGTGAGAGATACTGTACTCAATTGTCACATCTCTTTTAAAAATTTTTTTTAATTTTTTTAAAATTTCAGATTAATATGAGGGTACAAATGTTTAGGTTACAATTGTTTTCATTTCTAAGGTAAAGTTCAAGTTGTGGTTGAGCCCTTTACCCCGGGGGTGTGCTGAACACCCTCACATTGTGCACATTAGGTGAGATCCTGCCAATCGCCATCTCTCCTCTCCCTCCCCTTTGTTAGACTACACTTGTGTTTTTACTTTCGTGTGGGAGTGTAGTTGTTATACCCTGGTTTCATATTAGTAATGAGTACATTGAATACTTGCTTTACTGTTCTTGAGATACTTTACTAAGAAGAATGTATTCCATTTCCATCCAGGTAAACACAAAAGATGTAAAGTCTCCCTCTGTTCTTCTGGCTGAGTAGTACTCCATGGGGTACACATGCCATAGTCTGGTAATCCATTCATGGGTTGATGGGCACTTGGGCTGATTACACGTCCTGTCAATTGTGTCATGTCTCTTTAATATCTCTTCATCCAAGAAAGATTCCTAACCTCTTTTGTCTTTCAAGACATTAACCTTTTGAAAAGAGTACAGATTTGTTTGTAGAATGTTCCACAATTTGAATTTGATGATTGGTTCCTTACTGTTTTTCGGGTTAATGATACATATGGTTGTTAAAAATACCACAAAGGTAATTTCATGTCCTTTTTCAGCCTGTCACACAGGGAGGCACATGATTTGTCTAGCTGAAGTGGGCAGAGATGCGGGTTTTAATGCTCTCCAGTGCCAAAGTCAGCTATTTTAAAGGCATCTAATTTACGGGCAGGTTAATCCAGCATTAATCAGGTAACAATTTACTCAGGATTCACTTTCTTGTCACACCTTCAGAACACATCCTACCTAATTTACAGCTCCCATCGATTAGAGGAACAAGAGGGAAGCTGATAGCCTGCCCCTGCTCCCGAGAACACGTGGGCACAGCCTCACTCCCGCTCCTTCATTCACTCTCCCTGGAAGCTGGGTACAAGTGGGTAGCAGCAATGCCAGCCGCATTCCGGGTCACGTAAAACGGGGTTACCCAGAGAAGGGGCAGGGAAGAGACAAAAACAGATCTGAAACATGATTCCTGGGCACTTAATCATTTCCATTTTATTTTACCTAATGAGGCAGGAGGTGAAATGTTGACCTGATCAGAGTCAGATGGAAGCCTTAGAGGAGCGGGACCCCCACCACCCTCCTGTCCCGACACCCTTTGTTACCTCCAAGTGAGCTGAGACCAGGCTGTGAACCATGTAAATAGAAGGTTTCCAGGTTAATGAAAAGCGTCAGCACCACTGGAAAAGCTGGACAGAGGGTTAGGCAGTCTCCTAATCCCAAGAAACCTCATGCAGCTCAGTAATAAAGTTTAATGAATGCTGGTCATTTTGAATCATGAGCCTGAGCAACTGGCCAAGGGCTAATAGTTTCCTTACAGAATATCTCCTTTAGCAGGGACACAGCAAGAGCTCTCAGGCTGCATGGGAAGTTGTACATGAAATGTAATATTCCATATGCCCAAATCCAAGGGGAAGTTTTTGAAAAGGGCAGTAAACATCTCTCACAATCTGATGTTTTTATTAGGTGATGGCATGCTTTGTGCTGCATTTCATTAATTATCTGCAAAAGGAGCTTTCTTTCAACGCCATGTCAGATTTGACCTATTGCAATCCTGTAACGTAGTATAAAGCCAGGCTGCAAAAGTAGCTTCCCATTTTTCTAGGCCATATGCTGCATGTGAGGCAGGCTAACAATGTAACTGACCCCGGAAAAATTTCCATCACCCCTACAATTAAGCATGAATTTGTTTTATATTAATTTTAAATTATAACTATTCTAATTGCTCAGGATAGCAATAGAGAAATGGACGGATCTCTGAAAAAAAAAGTGTGCATAATTTTCAGAGTGAGTGAAAAACTGAGTAGAGAAAGGTAAAGTTCGAATGCTGTTTCCATGGATACACCCCTTACATCCCTGAGGTTCATTTTAAAAAGTAGCAGAAATTATAGGTGGTAACCTAGTACATGGACTGAGATATGCCATAAGTCAAATCAGACTCTAATAAAGTTCCTGCTTACACATAGCCAAAGTCTAAAATGTGCCAAGTCGTGCATGAGGCATTGGGATTTTTGGGAATGCAGAGAACCTTTCCACATTAAAAAAAAAAAAAAGGCCTCAAGTTGAACTATTTCAAATAAAATTTCCATAGAAGAATATGATCCACTTGATGGCCAAAAATAATTTTTGCCTCAAACTCTTCAGCTGACAAACAGGACTTACTATTGGCTTCCACCTTTAATTGTACAATGATTAGCAAATATTTTAGACATTCACTTGACAGGCGAGTCTGGGAATTCAATGGAAATATGGATTTGAAGATTTATGGGGCAGAATATTGTGATCACACACCGGCGCTTCTCCAGTTTTCCAGCAATCATAATTCCTGCCTCTGTTTATTATTCAGTTTATGGTTGGAGTATAACAGATGATTCATTTTTAATGTGATAAATGTTTGGGGGTTTGTTTGAGGGAAATAAAAGTTTATAGTTCAGCCCTGGACATGGAGAGTAAACTGGAATATAAGGCAATATATTTCTAAAACATGGTGATTAGGATATTTATTTGCTCCTTTATACCCAGGGCTCCAGTGAAGAGTGACTAAGAGTGTTTACATTTAAACCCCAAACCACATTACCCTGCCTTGCAACTTATTGAACTTTCTAGAAGGAATTTAAATTTTCTCCGAAAATTAAAACCACTGCTTTCTGGTTGTGAAAGAAATTTCTAATTCGTGATGTAAGACAGCACTTATTAACTCTACACAAAGTATTAGAGAGCAGGATGTGATCAAAACAAAGTATTTCTGACCCACAGGAATTTATATACCATGAAAAAAAGAATGCCTCCAAACACGTAATAGTGTATACTATTCAGATTATGTCTACAGTAGCCCAGTCTTCTCTTTAGTTCACCTATCCATACAACCACTCAGTAAAGATTTACTGAACGCATAGTAAATGTCAGACATAGTTCTAGTCTTGGGGACACAGGAGTGAATAAGACAAGGTCTAGTGGCCTCCCTGAATTTTATTCTAGAGAAGGAAATCAGCAATAAACAGACAAACAAATACATATACAGCCCCTAATCCCTTTCCCAAGTTCCCAGATCCAAACGCTCAACAAATCCCTAAACAATGATTGCCCCCGAAGTTTGTGGCAAACTCATTTGGTGGCAAGACTCTACCAGAAAAGAGGTAAGGCTATTTGTAGTCTTCATTCCATTCAATGAGAATGTTTTACGTCTAGCTACAGAATTATTGTGTGTGACCAAAGGATGCTGCCCCCAACCCTATTGGGGTGTTTTATAATATACGTGATAAGTGCATTATATTACTTTGGTAAAATATAAAAATTTCTGAATTCTGAAACACATGTGTCCCCCAGGAGTTTTGGTTAAGGAATTTAGCTGGCTGTACTTTAACATTAGGTAGTGAATGAATAGCTGTATGGATGAATAAATAGATGTCTAGAAATTTTTTTAGGTTAATCCATTCATATACTCAGCCTCAGTAGACTTATGCATTTTTCAATGTCTGTAACCTAAAACCAGGTTATTTGGTTGTTACCAGCTGTAACAGTCATTCGTTCATTTATTAGTCCCGACTGTCTACTGAGGGGGAGAAAATCAGTAAGTCACAGTCCCTGCCCTTGCAAGCTAGAGTCTAGTAGGGGAAAAAACATGAAAACAGAAGAATGTCACACCCTGATAAATGCTACAATCACCTTATTCTGCCTGGGAGAACTGAGCTGAGCAGGCGATATCTGAGGAGCAGTGAAAGATGAGGAGGTGTTTGCCAGGCAAAGAGAGAGATGACCTCCAGGAGGTGAAGTCCCCTGTTCAAAGGCTCTGAGAATATGAGAAGGATGTTTCATGTTTGGGGAAGAGGTGAAAAGGTCACCATGACCTTGGCAGAGGGCAGGGTAGTAGACAGCTGCAAGGAGGAAAAGACTGTAGCTATATGAAGGCATCATGCAGGGGGACTTGGACATTTGTGTAGGATGTTTTCAGGTATGAGAATAAGAAAACACACTTTAGTGCTTTCTGTTATTTCAGGAAGATAACTCTGGAAGGAGTAGGAAGGTTGGGTTTGAATATGGACCAACAGTGAAAGGTGGGCTCTAAGGAAAAGCTGGTAAAAGTGAAGCAAGGGCAGCTGGGGTAGGAAGTCAGCTTTGGGAGACCAAAGACATCATGGTGATCAACAGATGTGTGCAGCGAGGGAGCTGGAAGAGTCAGGGTGTCCAACCTGAAGACGAGGTGGAGAAAGATACCATAAATTGAGACAGTCACAGGGTGCTCCTACATATTATCACCCACCTCCAGATGTTCTCCTGTTAAGTTATCACCCCAACTCAAAAGGTCAATGATATTGATACATAAGTTTTTACTCTAATCATAAGGTATAATAAGATTTCTAAATTTTTTTTTTGTATTTAGGGATTTTCCAATGGGACAAGTAAAAGAATTACACATTAAGTATATTCTCCATACTGTCAAGACTCAATTTTTTTTCCAATGTCATAAATCATCATAATTAACAACCTTTCAACTGAATGGATCCCAAAGCACTTTCCAAATTATGCAACTTTGGAGGTGAATTGCCCCAGCTGTCCAACAGCTGTCAGCAGCACTGGGCAACAGGGACAGAACCAGAGGGAGGATGTGGAATCTCCACGGAACTCCTCGCAGCATTTAGGCTTATGGAATGCAATTCCCCAAAACAGAACTTGGCCTGAAAAGGGTCTCATCTACTCACTAAAGCCATTCTTATCCCTAAGTGGCCACGAGGTTTCTCTTTCTTACAAAAGACGTCTGTGAATAGAATCAATACCAATCCTGTGCGTAGAAAAACCAGATATGTATTTCAAATTACATTTTTTACTTTGGTAATACCTTTCTTAATAGTTGTTCACGGGTGGTGGTTTCAAGTAGAACCTCATTTCTTTTTTGCATATTAAGAGAAGAATGAACTATGGAACTAAATTAAATCATAAATCTCAGATGCCAAAACCCACTCTGGTTTCTTGAGGGGTCATTTTTGTAATGTGATAAAACTCTGGTTTTTCATCTCTCCTTTTTAAGTGCAAGCCAGATGATTTGTAGGAAATTCTCCAGAAGATTCTCTTAGTTCTGTGTTTTCCAACCAAGTGCAGGGAATTTTCAAAGTTGTTAAATCAACATGGTAAATATTCTTGGATCTTCTAATGTATTTAAAGATTTGGGATAAATATAAAAATTGACGTCTTATGAAGTTTAATGTAAGAACAAAACAAATATAAAAAGAGACATATGGGAATTTGAGATTGCTGCAGACAATTCAGAAAATATCCCCGGATAGCTCGCCTCTGATTTCTCCCTGTGCCGTCTGTTCATCTGTATGGTTTCCCTTTCATTTGATACAGAGGGAACTTTGGGGAATACGTTTATAAAGCACTGCCATATTAAGCATTTTTATTTCCAAAGCATGGCTCTTTTATACAGCAAAGAAATGAATTACACTTCTGTGAGATGATACCCAGGTTCAACAAATCTGATGTGAAGGAAGTAACAGTGATGAAAAGGGCTGATATATATTTATGTTTCATAAAAAGCAAGAACTATCACTACCAGTCTGAGAAAAATTCAAAACAACCTAACTCCTGTTGACACAAATTATTTTACCAATGCTATATATTTTTTATTTGTTTGTTTGTTTTTGAGACTGAGTCTGTACTGCCCAGGCTAGCATGCCATGGCATCAGCCTAGCTCATCTCAACCTTAAACTCCTGGGCTCAAGCAACCCTCCTGCTTCAGCTTCCTGAGTTGCTGGGACCACAGGCACCTGCCATAACACCTGTTTTTTGTTTGTTTGTTTTGTTTTGTTTTAGTTTTTTTTAGTAAAGATGGGGTTTTGAACTCCTGAGCTCAAGTGATCCTCGCCCCTCAGCCTCCCAGAGTGCTAGGCATGAGCCACCATGCCTGGCCTTGCCAACACCATTCTAATTAAGGATTGTTGTATCTGTACAAATCCCTCAGCCAATAACTCTTAAGTGATACAAATTAAAATAAATTAGAAACGGTATTTCTAAATGTCAGCTGTGCTAATATTTATGGCAGTCTTCTATCCAGGCCGCTGGTGGATGCTGAAAATCACTTACCCAGAGCTTATTTCCTGCTAAAACTCATCCCAGAACCCTAATGAACCCATTAGGATCTGTTGCCTTACTCAGTTAATTTTTTAGAATCAAAGATTTAGACTTTTTAAAAAATTGAATTCTTTTTACTTGCTTTCAGTTACTCTAAATTAACCCACTGGTTAATTAATAAAATTACCCATCAAATCATTATTGTTCTCCAGCTGCACACCAGGCTGTGGAGATCAGGTGGACGAGGTACAGCACCTGCAGTCACAGAACCGTGACCTTGTGTATTGATAGACGGGAGTGAGAGAGCAGGTAACTGGCAATACTTTGCATGTGAAGTGCTTTGCTAGGGAGAACTGGTGTGTGTGGAGAGCAGATAGCAGCAGATGGGGGGAGGCTTTCTAGAGGAAGTGCTGTGTAAAGGGTGAGGAGTTAGCCAGGGAAAGGGGAAGGAGTGAGGCAGGGCAAACAAGACTTCCATGCAGGCTTCCAGTCATATCAATTCCTATTTCCTGTCCGTGGAGAGGTCATTGCCACCAGTGCCTAACTGTTTGCCAGACGTTGCCTAGCACTTCACATATGTTTAATATAACAGTGTGTACTACAGCTATTCTGTGAGGCAGCTATCACGACCTCCATTTTACAGGTTGGAAAACTGGAAATCAGTCAAGTCATGCTCTGAGTAACCCAGAGCATGAGTCAAGATTCAAACCCAGGCCTGTCTTGCTCCAAAGTTAAAATTCTTTGTATACATTCGCTTGCCAGCTACAGAAAGCAGGGCAAGAAGGTGAAAGAAAAGTTTCCTGGTCTTTTTTAGGAAAAAGGATTGTGATCTCAGAAGGCAACTTAATCAGACCTCAACTTCGACTATTTTTTCTTTGAATCCCTCAAACATGATGGTCGCCAGGGTACCTGGACAACTGGCTGGTGACCCATTACATGCTATAACATCCTATCTCCATAGTCTCTGTGCTCTCCAGGAGTCAGAGAGAGCCACACACAGGGCACAGAAGTCCTACTGAAGTCTCTGAATGGATTTTAGCACCATTCAGCATCTATTTAGAAGCAATATTTTTGTCTTGATTATGCTCCAGGGGACTCCTTCATTCACTACTAGAAACTCAGACTTAATGCATAATACAGAGAATGCACATGGGGACCCAGCAGGTGACAGAGAGTCCAGTTTTCTACATATTCTTTTCCTCTACCACAAATGTTAATAGTAGGAATCATGATTAAAGATAAGGACATTCTACAGTCCTCTTTAAATAAGGGATATAAGATTTGAATGTATAGTATATGCTCAGTGCAGGAAATTACTTGGTATCTTTACTTAAAGGGAAAATATTCTTATTATGAACAAATGTCAGATGCTAGAGTCACAAATAGCTTATTAAACTTCGTATGTAGCATGCACAAAATAAAGTATATAAGATAACCTGGGAACCATATGTGTCACATGATTTGTTAGGGCCCAATCACACCTAATTTCAGTGGCTGAAGAAAGAGGCAAGCAATTAAGGGGGAGTTTGGTGAGCTTCTGTTCAACCTAGGACGGAAACCTGCACAGCTGGGGACAATTCTGAGCAAATTGATCAGAATTCCTTTACCTTAACAAGAGCCTGGCTAACAAGTTGATACCCCAGAGTTTCTATAATCAGGCAGCAAGAATTTAAGAACCTAGAATCTGGCAAGTCACCTTGGTCTATATCAGGCGTCCTCAAACTATGGCCCACGGGCCACATGCGGCCCGCTGAGGACATTTATCCGGCCCGCCGAGGACATTTATCCGGCCCGCCAGGTGTTTTTGCCGCTGCTGCCTGTCCTGCTTAGCAGCCGACTCATCCCGGGGCCTGCAGTCTGGCCCTCCAATGGTCTGAGGGACAGTGAACTGGCCCCCTGTTTAAAAAGTTTGAGGATCCCTGGTCTATGTCCTAGCTCTAACCCATGTCATTCCAAAGAGCAGGAATACCTGCTAGCTGGGGGTAATGCAGACTATTTTTTATGAATAATATAATTTGTTGGGTTAACGAAAAGGATGGATTTCAAGAGAAATAATTAATTGAATAATTATGGAATAAATTGATAAGCTACACAAAAATGGGGATGAGACAAAACTTTGGCATAATATCTGGATATTCAAAATATTTGATCTTCTGGTTAGGCTCCTGTAGCTCAATCGGCTAGGGTGCCAGCGACACACAGAAGAGCTGATGGGCTCGAATCCAGCCGGGCTGCCAAATAACAATGACAACTACAACCAAAAAATAGCAGGCGCTGTGGCGGGCACCTGTAATCCCAGCTACTTAGGGAGGTGGGGCTGAGGCAAGAGAATTGCTTAAGCCCAAGAGTGAGGTTGCTGTGAGCTGTGACGCCACAGTACTTTACCCAGGGTGTTAGCTTGGACTCTGTCTCAAAAAAAAAAAAAAATTTTTTTTTGATCTTCTATTTTAAAAAAAACAAACAAAAAAGAGATATTTTTAATTTGCATTGTTCATATGCGGTTAACAGTCTTCTCCTAGTTGCTAATCCCTGGAACCCTACGAGGGGTTGCTTTATATATACTCACTATATATATACTCACTTTTGCTTGCTCACTTGGCAACATGATGGCCATGACCAAAAAAGTCTTTTCTGGGGACAGATCTGCTAACTTTAAGGAGGTTTGTCTAATTACTAAATAGTAAACATGGTATTCTGGAAGGATACCAAGCACATTAAACATTTAGAATAGTTAAAGAAATGAAGTTTTTTTTTTTTTTTAAGAATAAAGTAGATCTGGCTCGGCACCTGTGGCTTAAGCAGCTAAGGCACCAGCCACATACACCTGAGCTGGCAGGTTCGAATCCAGCCCAGGCCCACCAAACAACAATGACGGCTGCAACCAAAAAATAGGCGGGCATTGTGGCGGGTGCCTGTAGTCCCAGCTACTTGGGAGGCAGAGGCAGGAGAATTGCTTGAGCCCAGGAATTGGAGGTTGCTGTGAGCTGTGATGCCATGGCACTCTACCCAGGGTGATAGCTTGAGATTCTGTCTCAAAAAAAAAAAAAAAAAAGAATAAAGTAGATCTACCTCCCCCAACCACCTGTATGATTATTTTTGCAGTTGTAGCCTCTAACTCAAAGCCAATAAGCACTGATAACACACCCAGGGCTGAACATTCTACGTGTGCTTTCCTCTTCCGCAGTGATTTTCACACTGGTGTGCTGAAAGATGATCTCAGGTGTGTGCAAAAATTTTTTAAAATCATTAATTAAATTACTTTTGAAATAAGTTCAAACACAGTACGTATACTCTTTATTTTACTCTTTTTTTTTTTTTTTGTAGAGTCAGATTCTTGCTTTGTTGCCCTCTATAGAGTGCCATGGCATCACACAGCTCACAGCAACCTCCAGTTCCTGGGCTTAGGCGATTCACTTGCCTCAGCCTCCCAAGCAGCTGGGACTACAGGCACCTGCCACAATACCCGGCTATTTTTTGGTTGCTGTTTGGCCTGGGCTGAGTTTGAACTCGCCACCTTTGGTATATGGGGCTGGTGCCCTACCCATGAAGCCAAGGCGCTACCCTTTTTACTCTTTTTCTTTTTATCAACATTATTTAAGTGTGCTATGGAAGTTTAACTATAGGTTCAAGTGTGCCATGAGATAAAAAATGTTGAAAAACGCTGCTCTACTGCATGTGGTAGGAAAGAGCTAACAAGAAGACAAGAAGAAGGCAGAGCCCCAAACAACCTGCGCACACAGAGAACAGCGGCAGCCACACAGTCCAGTCAGCAAAAGTGAGCTTGACAATCTTGACTGAACAAGTGATATTTCAGAAAAAAACAAAACAACTAACAATGAGACACACCTGCTCCAAGTGTCCTGCGCTCTGTTCACACGTCATGATGTATCTCAAAGTGACAGCATATTAAATGTCCATGTAACTCCTGAGCACTACCTGCCTGTAACAGCTGGAAGCATAACTATAGTTCCCAGCATTATGTGGCTGAATCTGGGCCAAAACTTCATATATTATAGAAAATCCGTAATTTCCACAAAATTATAAAAAGTTAGAAACATTGAAGTATTCCCTCATATAAACTTAAAAATTCATATTGGCCTTTTCATGGTGTATGTGTTTAGAGCATGATCACAGCATGCTTTGGAGTCTACCATCATGTGTTAGGTACAATACATGAAATTTTCGGTTAGAAAATTATTACTCTAATATTTCCAAGACAAACATGTAGCTGACTATATTCAGGTTTAAATAAATATATGCATACAGACACACACACACACACATGTATATATTTTAAACCACATAGGAAATGCTCCTAAAATTTTACATGGAAACCAAATATGCTAAATTTGAATATAATAAATGTCATAAATATGCAATTGGATCACATTGCTTCAATGCACTGACATATGAAGACTTTAAATCTATTAGAACATATTTCTCTGGTAATAAATTGTAATACTGTCATTGCAAAAACCAGGAGGGATTGCAAACTGCTGGTACTATAATGTTGTCTCAGTAGCCAAAATAAAACAGAATATTACTAAGAAATGTGGCACTCAAACCAAATGAATAATTGTTTAAGAGGAAAACAGCATAATTAAATTGTCCATTTGAAGACTATAATGATATGAATCACATCTTCCAGATAAATGTCTTAGCAGGGCCATGTCTCCATCAATATCTCCCAAGGACAACCCTAAAGTTACCAAGGCCGGGAAGCTGCCTGAGTGAGCCTCACCACATAAGCATGTTACAGCAGATTGTCTGCAGGCTTCCCGGCACACCACTGCGCTGTTCAGTTTTCCAGCCTCTTTATAAACAAACACTTAGCTCTCTCTGACGTACGGTGTTGCTAAAACACACTCTTTTTTCAATCTGAGCATTCATTTCTAACTTCCAGAAATTGTTCCCTACGATGCCCCTGACAGGCCTGGGCCCCTCTGCTCCCAGGACTGCTGCTGACAGCCTGGGTCATCGGCACCTGAATCCTGGGCACAGGAAAGGACTTCTTGGGCTGCTCTCTCATGCCCAAGCAGCCCTTTCCTCTGCCGGCGTGGGCGTGCACACGAGCACTTACTCTCTAAGTGGTTATACAGAAAAATGTATCTGATGGCTGGCTGCAGTTACTTCAACTTGGCTGCTCTTGGTTCTGCTGGACCAGCAACAAATGCCACAGCTTTTTAATGGTCTGACCCCTGGGACTTTCATGAGCCAGTACTCTATTTATTCAAAGGTCTTAGGTGTCCTCCGAGGCCCTCCAACAAACACTGCTACATTACATATCCAGAGCTTTTGTTCCATTGCATGAGAGAGCACAGCCCATATAGTCTCTTATTCCCTTCTCCCCACCTTTTATACAAAAATAAGTAGGGTGAAAATCTTTTCAACTATAGAAACCAGAAGTATATGTTTAAGTATTAATTTCAACTTACGTTTGACAACTGGTAGCCTGATGTGACCTGTGTAAATCTAAAGCAATATTTAAAGTTGGGATCTACTATCATTCCTTCAGTTCCTCCCTCACTTATTCATTCCGTTAGTGCTCATGCAATATCTCCCTGATGCCGGGTACAGGGTCAAATAGAGGAAGTACAAATATACATGGGCCATGATCTCACATTTCTACAGAGGGGACTATAAAAATGTAACGTCATGATGTGAAACATGCATAGTATATACATTATAGACACAAATGCACACCGTTTTATCCAATGTCAGAGAAAGGAAACATTAATTCCCCTGAAGATGTAGAAGAGGGTTCAGAGAAGTGGCTTTAGTTGGGTTGTGTCTTGCAGAATGAGAGAATTTCCCCCTCTGGGTGAGAACAATCACGGCAAACACAAGTAGTGCTAATAGTGGTTAAATGACTTTGGAGTTTTTGAACTCTTAAGTCTTAGTTTTCTCATCTGTAAAATGGAGACAATATTCATAGCACTTCCTTTATGGGCTTGCTAGAAAGATTAAAGTACACAACACAATAGAGGGCAGTGCAAAGCATGCAGTAAATTCTCAATAAGGTGGTTACTAATGACTAAGGTGGTTATTACTATTATGTGCATTTACAGGTTGTGCTTTGGAAATAATAAATGGTGGTTGGTGAGAATAAAATGAAAGTATGTCAGACTTAGCAGATACATAGTGGATTCTGGAAGGGTACGTTAGGATGCTATATGAAAGGCCTTGTATATCATTCTAGGAAGTCTGGACTTGACGTCATCCACCAGAGAAAACCATGAATAGTCATACATTTAGACAAGTGCCTACTGACAGACCCACTGTACAGAAACCCACAGTGAAGGAGGGTGATTCATTCCTTTTGTGCTTTTCTGGGGCAGGAAGCAAGGGAGGCATATTTTACCACCCTTGAACTACCAAGGGGACGTGATGGTAGTAATTTGCCCAAGGTGTAGGCAGTAAGGGGCTGCTTTGTCCACATAAAAATTTTACAAAATAATGAGCATCAGTTTGCTTTTTATTATCACCATGCTCTGTTAATTCAGAACAATGTCAGTGATATAATATGCTCTTCCTTGCTGGGTAAACTATGCCCTCAGCATGCCATGGCTTGGTAGTTTTGTGAAATCTATGTAGGATTAACAAGTACCTGGAAGCTGGGTTCTGTTGGCACTTCCTGACCCTCAGGAAGGGGTTAATTCAGGAGCAGAAAATAGGTCCAAGCAGCAAAGAGCCAAGTAAAAAGTTTGAGAGGGGCTAAGTAGTGGGGAAGTTTGGGGTACTCCAAAAGAGAACAGGTTAAAGTGGACAGCCCCAAAAGGGGACACTGGAATAAAAGAGGCCAGTGATGTAGGGTGGTGGGTTGAAGAGGTACAGACACTAGAAATTAAAAATGGGAAAGGGAAGGCTTCAAGCACCACTGGTGGGTCATGTACTAATCCAGAAAGGTCTAGCCCAGTGGTTTCCAGGACCACCAGCATCAGCATCACCTTATTTCAAACACAGACCACTGGCCTCTCCCCCACACTGATTGAATAAGGAACTCTGGGGTAGGGCTGAGCAATCTGGATTTTTACCAGGTCTGAAATTGACTCTGAGACATGATAAGGTTTGAGGATTACAGACCTTGCCTTCTATGGATCAACTCCCTAACTACAGCACTACATCCTCTCAGTTATGATACGTTCGGACCCCTCACTGGTATTTGTGGCACTCGTCAAACATCAATATTTCTGCCTCTAAGGCATGAGACCAATGGATTAGCTCCTTTGATTAACCTGATTGTTCTCAACAGGGCTGAAGAGTGGTTTTGTCTGCCCCAGCAGGTATTTGGAAATTTCTGGAGACATATTTATTTATTTATTTTTGAGACAGAGTCTTACTTTGTCACCCTTGGTAGAGTGCCATGGCATCACAGCTCACAGCAACCTCAAACTCTTGGACTTTAAGTGATTCTTCTGCCTCAGTCTCCCAAGTAGCTGGGACTATAGGCACCCACTACAACACCCGGCTATTTTTTAGTTAAAGTTGTCATTGTTGTTTGGCAGGCCTGGCTGGGTTCGAACCCGCCAGCCCCAGTGTATGTGGCTGGCACCCTTGCTGCTGAGCTGTAGGTGCCAAGCCACTGGAGACATTTTTAGATGCTGAAAGGAGGCCCAGGTATCTCCATATCCTGGCACGTAACTGGGAGGAAGATATTACTGGTATCTCATGAGTAGAGGCCACAGGTCCTGCTAAATAAAGCATCTACAATGGTCAAGACCCATCCTTGCAACAAGGCATCACCCAGCTCAAAGTGTCAACAGAGCCAAGGTTGAGAAACTCTGATTAACCTTACAAAGAAAGATCTTTTAGGATTTTCATTAAGATGGGGGAAGGGAAAAGCAGCTTGGGGAAGTCAGCACCCAATCTAGTGTCTCCGCACAACGTCCCCACTCATGTGGTGAGGAATGTTTACTGATTGGGGACTGACTCTGTTTATTGTTGGTCGGTAAGGGAAGTAGGAGCTTTATGACCCTAACCAGGAACTGCCAGCTTTGTTTGCTCTCCCTCTCCTGAGCTTGTCTTTCTGTATATTGTTTCTATCTTGACTTCATTCTTTGATTCCAAAGCGGTCAGGCCAGTCCTGATCTGGATCTCAAACATTAAGTCCTGGCTGTTCACACATGGCTTGAGAATGGGAGGGGACACTTGGGGGGCTGCTAATTCTGGAATTGGAGGCTGGAGGACAACCTCACTGAAACGCTGAAGCCAAGATTCCAGAGAACGCTTGGGGTATCTCCCACCTACTGCTCCCTCCTTACATTGGGAGAGGCCGGTGGTGCAGGACCCACTGGCACTACCTCAGGAAGGAGCCAGTCATGCTGTGCCAGGCATGTGGGTGAGTGGCACGTGGAGGCCCAGGGATCCCTACCCCCTGGAATGATGCTGGTTCAACAGAAGAGGCACATGGGGCTATCCATTGAGAGAATTCACCTGAATCTGAAGGAAGCAGGAGTTGGGCTTGATCGTAGGGTAGGAGACAGATGTGGGGTAGGAGACAGATGAAGGAGACAGATTTCTGGAGTCTGGAAGCAATGTGGAATCAGATAGAAAAAACAAGTGAGAGCCACGATTGCCATGGCTGTTTGGCTAACATTCCTTTCCTGTGATTTGGGGAAGCTCGTCTGCTGTGCTGTCTAAGGAAGCTCACTGCTGGTGCACAAGGACATTTACTTCCTGCGAACAACTCTTGGAGTCTTTTTACACCATAATTTTTACAGCCTCACATTTCCATGGGATCTTTTACATTCACCACTATTTGATGACTCTATAACACACTCCAGTAGCCAAATGGAATACAGTTCTGTTTTTTATTTTTAAGGGACTATTTTTTGTATTTAAAGTCTAGAACATGCTTTATCGTAGGTCTGTGGTCTTGGTGTGCCTGGGCTTGGGTCTCCAGCATTTCTTATCCTCCACTGCAGTGGAGCTCAGCAACCCAAAGACCCCTCTGGAGGGCAGGACCAACATTGGAAGCTCACTTCCTAAAAGACACCAAGGGAGGGAGTGAGCAGCCCTCAGATGGAAACACCTTTCAGGCAGCACTGCGGGAGCCTCTATTTAAACAGGTGACCTTGCAGAGAAAGGCTCCAGATCCCATTACCGACTGGCCGGGCTGAGAGGCAGATTTGTTTTTATGAGCTCTCAAGGCACACATCGGGGCCAGGCGTAAATATGGAGAGAACTTGATGAAACCTTGCCCTTCTCCATGAAATGTAAGGAGAATAAAATTGTGTGAGGCTTTTGAGAATGCCTACTACCATCAGTAAATGACCCAAGATCAAAGTGGTTATTGTTCAGCTACAGTTTTTTAAATTTCCATTATCTAGGGAGATGAAAAGGAGCGTCCGATATTCCAGCCCTGCTGCCTCCTTCCAAAGGCTGCTCGTATATGAAGCAGTTTAGGGGTCAAATATTGCTCTGCCCAGGGGTGCTGACATCACTTAACTCTCCCCAGGAGAGGGGCCCTGTGTCATTTGGGGGCTGGCGGGCGGCAGGCCTGAAGATGAGCTGGCCACAGCCCCCATTTTGTTTCTCCTCCAGCACCTACAGAGTCAATAACTGCAAGTGAACATTGCAATTAGGACTCTAAAACTTTGTTTTTACTGGCTTTGGGGGGGGATTTTTGTTCACAATTTATGAAAACATAATGTAACCAGTAAGTTAAAATGTGTGTGAACTAAACCTTTGTTTTTATTGGCTTTGGGGGGGGGGGATTTTTTGTTCACAATTTATGAAAAAACAATGTAACCAGCAAGTTAAAATGTGAATGTGAATTTTAAACTTTGCATAGTCATTAGGCTAATCATTAGTCATTTGTGGTTGACATGGAGGGTTATAATTTGACACCTGGCAAAAATCAAGCAGATTTCACAGAACTCAGAGCTAGGAAATGAGATGGAAAAAACACCCTCTTTTCCCCTAGGAGGTCCCATGAAGGAACATTCGCAAAACCTCTTTTCTCTCCATGAAGAGAATTACCCCCTATTCAGCGTGTGGTGTCTCCATCTCTGAGTGCTGGACGACTCCCACTCCGGCTATCCAGAGCCTTCGAGAAACTGGCCAAAAAGTCTGCCTCTTAAGGTTCTCAGACGTGAACCTCTGGGAGTTTAGAGAAAGTGATAAATAATGTCTCAACCTGATGCTTAAGAAACAAGAGACCACTAGAAAGAGTCGGTGTCAATCCTGAAAATACTTTTTGAAACATTATAGAGTCATGGGAGAATGACAGAGTGACATTAGAATGACAGAATCCTTCGTTTCTAACTTCTCTATAAAACTCCAGATTTTCTTCTGTCCACTATATAGGACCATTTGCTTTTGTGAGATGAGATGAAAATATTGAACCCTGAGTTTGTATTTTCTGACCCCTGACCTCTCCCAGGTGTTCTGGCTCATTTCCTGAGAATTATGTTTGATTTGGGAACACTTCCTTTTTTTCTCCTATTCCCCTGTTACAGTTTGAAACCGGGAACACCCGCATATAAGACCCGGACTATCTCCCTTCACTACTCAAAAAACACTCTTAAATGTTCTCTCAGAACTTGGCAAGCATCTGGATGGGGACAGTTTTCTCACACTCCGAGAAATCAAAATATAAAACAATAGCTCTTTTCCAATTCTTCAACCTGAGGATAATTTTAGAATAGTTTCTTTTTCCTTTCTATTCAAGCTAAGAGTTTCCCTGTTTTAGTACTAAAAGGAAATCAAATAATCTAAGTTTTCAGTGTTTTACAGGGAAATAGAAATTCTAATTTGAGATTCTCAAGAACTAAACATCAGGAAAAAACCCAAAAATTATTTCAAGATTATCTTTTCAGAAGTAGAGGTTAATATTTCCTAATGGATCTCTCTCTCCCTCTCTTTTTTAGATGTCAAAAGAAAAGATTAAAAAATGCAACTTTTGGAAGTCATGAATTATTTTCACTGGAAAAATGAAGCTAGAACCCTGCTTGACAATACCACTTTGCTAATCCTGGTCGTCTTTTAAAAAGAAAAAGCATAAGAGATCTAAAAAAATCCTAATAAAAAGATATTTCTACACCTTTTAGTTCAACAGGAGGCCAACCTACTGAGCTAACAAAAAGCACTACCTTGAGGAATGCAACAGACTCTGACTATTTCACCTGGCATTATTCCTTAAAAATAAATAAATAGCTGCTTCATGAGTTGTACAAGCAAATATAAGGTTTTGTGTACACTAAAAACATTTCCTTAAAGAGCACACAGGTGGGCCTCACCAAGCCCCCTTGTCACCAGCAGCATGCCCACCAATCCAAGCTTTGCCAGGAGGTTGAGTCTTTGCTTCCTAGTCTGGGGTAGAGGGTTACTCATACAGTGGATTAGAGGAAAGAGGCTTAAACCTTAGCAGAAAGTAGATAGGACTGAGAGAGACTCAACTATCCTGGGTCTAGATGACAGTTTGTAGGTATCAGGATTAGTAGAAGTGCATAGTTCCTGGAAAATTCACTGATACACAGTGAATCTATAAACATTATGTCTAACTCTTTTGGGTACGAAACTATAAGCCACAAATTAGGCACTGAAGAAAACACAACTTATGCTGTACAAAATGCCCAGACTATGTAGCTAGAGAAATATCCATAAAATCTATGAATTGATCTTGTGTGAGGCCTGGTTGACAATTAGAGCCAAAGACAGGCTTCATGTTTTTGTTTGTATTTTATTTTTCCCAATACATAATTTGAAAATATAGAAATGGCAGTCATTTGCAAACTACGTGCATTGAGCACCCGCTTTGTGTCCAGCACTCTTGTAGACACTGCATACATGCACACATGTGTGTCAGTGAAAGGAGGGCCCTTGCCTTGGAAAAGTCGACACTATAATGGAGGGGGACAAATGGTTAATGTGACACAAATATTTAATAAGTAAACTTGGTGAGATCAGAAGACTAGAGCAAAGAGAAATAAGGTCATGAGAAAGACAGACACAAAGGAGGGCCCTGGAGAAGAAGCCCCCAGAGCAGGCTCTCTGAGGAGATGACAGCTGGACTGAGAAGGAGCCTGTCACCCCAGGAAGAAGGACTACCAAGTACACAGGTCCTGAGACAGGAGATAGCTGGGTGTGTTCAAGGAGTAAAGAAATCCCTCTGCTGGATAAATATCAAAATTACTGTCTTTTTGAAAACAAAAGCATAGCTTTGGAAACGTGGACTATCAGATTAGAAGAAGCCCCTGAGATCATCAGGGGAGTGTCCTCCATGTCCAGGAGTCAGGTCCCAGAGCAGCCACTGACTTGCATAGCTGGGGCCAACACTGGTGAACTAGAACCCTGATCTATCTTCTGTGCATGACCCGTTGCCTCTCTGAGTCCATGTGTGTTAATCACATTCCCCTTGGACACTGACAGCCTGCCCACAAAGGGATCATGTCTTCCTCAGTCAGCATGAGTCAGAGTCCTAACTGGCTCTCACTTTAGGAAAGTGCGTTTAAAAAAAAAACAAAACAATCACTTTTTAAAATTTGTGCTTGTTACTTTTCAGAACATAAAAAGACACACGTATATAGATAACTTAAAATTCTAACACCTATTTTTCTTTGAGTATTCAGCAGTACTGAGTTAGATCGGATAGTGAGACATTTACAACTAGGTTGTGGTTTTTCATAAAACAGGGAATTGCATATCCCAGACAGATTTCAATGATCGAAAATTGATAATATTCAGTTTAATTTTAGATGGTTTTTGCTATAATGGGGAAGCATGTAACTGATGAAGTTCTCACAAAAGTTTCACTGAAGAAAACATTATTCAATAACCCCCAAACGGGAAGAATGTATGGTGTAGGAACTTGGCCCAAAGTACGCAGAGTTGCATCCAGCTCGATTTATCATCTTGCAAACTTCTTCATTGTGTCAGAACTAAAGCTCAGCTGTGCCCTGACTGCAAAGCAAAAGCAAACAGGCTATTTTAGCCACCTCGACAAGAATATTCTGAGAATTAATAGATTTTCCAAGAATGCTAAACACTTTTATCAATTTTTGTCAAGGTTTACAGTTATGGTATTACATTATCAGTCTTGAATTTATGTCTGTCTAAAGAAACTTTTAATCTCACTTTGCAAAGAGGAAAAACAATCTCCTAGAATATCCACAATAACCATAGGTCTCAGCTGTGCTAGAATCCCAACAATTTCTATCTCATTAGGCTCTATTCCCACTATATGTTCAACTCAAAAGTAGCTCTCCCCTGGGCAGGGGCTGGGGGTCTAAGGTCCAGCTCACAGTCAGAGCTTTCTTTTCTCAGGCAGCCTCTTTCTCAATACATTCAGTTTTCTCACGCCATAGGAAGAGCCCAAGCAAATATCCTGAATGTTTCCCCACGGCACCTGACTTTTAAGGACTATTATAGCCCACCCCTTTGACATCAGTACCTGCTCTTTAAAGAGGTACCTTAGCACAAACAGCCTTGATAAACATACTTTATTTTTACTGATTGAAGACTGCTTTGAGTTTAACTCGAAATCATGAAAGAGAAAATAGCTACAACAGCAAAATAAACAAGCAGCATTTAGAACTTTTGCTTTACTGCTTAAATTTAGAGCTATAGCTCATCTCAAATAGCCTCTGTACTGAAAGTAGACATGGTATTAGGCCCCAATTCTGCCTCTCCAAGAACCTGCCCTTAAAATAGAAGACTATTTGAGAAAAGTTTGATTGCCTAACACTCTCTTAGTTTCAGAGTCATGCCTAGTTTTCTTAGTCACTCTAAAAATGTGGGACCTTTTAAAGTTTGCTATAAACTCACAGGCAATGATAAGTTTAATTTGAGGGTTTTTTTTCGTTTGTTTGTTTTTTGAGAAAGAGTCTCACTTTGTTGCCTTCGGTAGTGTGCTGTGGCTTCATAGCTCACAGCAACCACAAACTATTGGGGTCAAGTAATTCTCTTGTCTCAGCCTCCCAAGTAACTGGGACTACAGATGCCTACCACAATGCCTGCCTATTTTTTAGAGTGAGGTCTGGAACTCCTGAGCTCAGGCAATCCACCCCCCTTGGTCTCCCAGAGTGCTAGGACTACAGGTGTGAGCCACCATGCTTGGCCATTTAATTTGGTTTTAAAATCAAAATAATACCACATCAGTTTATTTTATTCTCATATTTTATAGTCATGTTAAATTATAATAACCTCAAACTGAAATCTAATCTATAGCTTAGGCAAAATATCTTACAGAGGCTAAATAAGTAGTTTAATGAAATTGTCTAAAATTTCAGCAGTTGGGGCAAATCCTGGAAGGGCTGGGGGTGGGACAATGGAGGAAATAGTCTCCTGCTGGTGCTCATTTTAGAAGTAATTCACTTTCCCATGACAGAGATAAGAAAGCCATTTAAGAATTATTTACCTTTCAGCTTAAAAAAGAAAAGAAAGATGCCTGGGGAACCCCACTGGCTGGCAGGAAGAAGGCATGGTTGCTTCCCTCCTCATCTTCAGCCTGGGGTCCTCACAGAAGGAGGAGCCCTGGCAGTTAAACAGGAAAAATAAGCAAGAAGTATCCAAATGGAACACATCTTTTGTTATGTGCTAAGGGAGAATCTTCTAAGACCATTTAATTAGTCCAGGGATAATGGCTACTGTACTTTAAACAAACACTGAATCTTTATTTTTAAAACTTTAGACAAAACACAAATTAAGAAGTGATTAAACACTTTACCGCAGTTCCACAACGTGAGTCATAAAAATAGCTCGTTCCTCTAGGGAGTGATTTTTAAAAAAAGAATTCCATTTACACAAAAATAAATAAATAAATTTAGAAGCAACATCTCCAGATTATAAAGTGAGCTACAGTTGATTTAGCATAATAGAACATTGTTGTTTTGTGTGTTGAGAACTGACTGGATTTTTTTTTTTTTAAGAAACAATTTTCTCCTTATTAATAAAACTAAAAAATAATTATTAGTCTGGTAGTAAAATTCTTCTGCAGAAGATCTTGGGGACTCATTTGTTTTGTCCTCAGTGCCTCAGGCAACAGATTCCTCAGTGTCCCCTTTATAACAGAGATGATTAAACTGTTCAGTAGTAGTGGAAGGGGAAATGCAGGAGGGATCCCTGTGGACAAGGCAGCTATGGCAACCAACCCAGCCCAGGGCCTAACCACCAAAATGGGAGAAAAAGAGACACAAGACTTTTTACTGTGGGCCCTTTTAGCCCAAAGAGAGGCAGATCATTGCCAAAGTACTACATAAAAACTCTAGAAGTAATATTAATCAAATCTCTTTACAGGGTCATGTCTACCATCCCTAAAACCTCTGTCTTTGTCCAGAGGGGCACGCACATCTGCACTAGACATGCAGCACTCTGTAACAGTGTTCAAACTAGGATGGCTTTCTCTTTGTTTTAGGGTCATGCCCAGTTATATTAGTCACTATAAAAATGTGGGACCTTTTAAAGTTTGCCATGAACTCACAGGTACTGAGGAATTTAACTTGTAATAAAGCACTTAGGTGGGAGCAAGTGGCATTTTAAGGTACATGTTTATTCATTTAAAACCAGCCCTAATGTGGTAAGCAGCATAGCTAAGTGGCACCTCTGTCCCTTCCAAATATATTACCCATCTTGTGCCTTGTTTTTGATTGATTATGTTAATAAATGAAATCCTTACTGATGACTGCATGGAGAAGAATGACCTAATCAATTCGGAGTTGCAGTGTGTCCACCACCCAGTACTTTTCTTGGTTTGGCTCAGAAACTACAAAAAGACATTCCAGGCAAATAATATAAATCCCAGAGAAACCCTACGATGGTCATGCAACTTCAAAAGCAAAGCTGAAGTTACGCTCACGGCACATTTGGGGGATGCAGTAACCATCTCAGACCATTACATGTTGCTGTGGATTGATTTAGCTACATGACAAAGCCCCAATAAAAATACAGTTTATAAAAACGTGGTTCAACTCCTTGTTTGCTTTTCTTCAGACACATTCTATCCACAGTTAGAAACAGGCCACGACAGTGGTCTAGCCCTGAATTTCTATCCCTGGTGAGAAATCAGGCATAACCATGTTCTGACCCTGAATGTGATCTTAATGTTTCATACCACAGGCAAATCATTAACATATGGAAATAGCGCTCCCAGAAGTCCGTTCTTTTTTCTTTTTTATTCTATAGGTTCTATTGTGTCTTCTCTGCATCCCATCCTAACCTCGTCCCACTGTTCTCTCCCATTTTAAAAGGATATCTTTCCTTTTCTTTTTAAAAAGGGTCTATTGGGGAAAAAATTCTTCATTCCATTCCACTCTTTTGTTGGCCCCAAAGGCAGTTTGGCATGCTCCCTCCAGCCTCTAAATTAAGCGTTCATTTTCAAGTTCACTGCTGTTATCCCCTCCTGCCTGGTAAGTGGAGGCCGTGATGCTTCCCAGGCCCTGGCTCCTGTCTCTCTGCCTAGCTCCCACCAAGCAGCTTCTCACCAGAGCCTGTCCTCTTAAAATATTACAAATTTCTCTTTGTAATAAAGTATGTGGTGGGCTTATGCCTCTTACCCATCAGAGCCATTTACCTTCCCTCTGTAACAACCAATACATGCCCTCCACCCATCTCCTGGGACTGACCTGTGCCCCAGTAACTCCTCTCAGTAGGACAAGATGTGTTGTTTCTGGCTGTAGATAACATGCCCCCGCGTCACCCTCACAAACCACAGAGTGCAAGGCAGCCTTTCTGTCCTTCCACTTCCACTCACTGCAAACAAAGCAGTTTATGTACATAAATGAAACAAACGAGAACCATAGATTAATGAA
This sequence comes from Galagoides demidoff, assembly GCA_963574575.1. NCBI lineage: Eukaryota > Metazoa > Chordata > Mammalia > Primates > Galagidae > Galagoides > Galagoides demidoff. Next base: position 39,246 of record CAUYQV010007676.1, read on the forward strand.
ATCTTTAACACGAAAAAGGGGGGTGCTTCTTTCCACGACTTTTTGCACGTGTCTAGAGGGCATTCAGCAATGGTTCCCAAAGGCTGACCCTGGGATTGCTGCAAAAGAATCCTCTGGGAGGCTGTTAAACATAAATATTGGTAGGCCCTACCCCTGGAGTTTCTGATTCAGCAGCGCCAGGGTTTAGGAGCCACTAACAGAGAGTATAAATCAATCTCAACAACTTGAGTAAAAGCCCCAGAAGCACACGGATAACAACACATGGCTGCCAAATTTTCAACCCCTGTGAGTTTAGAATTCGCAGGGTGATTAGTCTGTTTTGAGAGAAGTATGGGAGGCGGAAGGATGATAGCCAAGGTAGGTACTGGCCGTGCACTGACCAAGAGGCTGTGAGTGTGAAAACCACCCTGCCCTTCCCCTCCTCCCCAGAAAACGGGTCCCACAGGTCTTTGAAAAGAAGAGTTTTTTTTAAATGAACATCAGTCCTTTTTTTTTTTTTTTGCAGTTTTTGGCTGGGGCTGTCTTTGAACCCACCACCTCCACTATATGGGGCTGGCGCCCTTTTCCTTTGAGCCACAGGTGCTGCCCTGATCAAACTTTTTTAGATCCTTCCAGGATCAATAGTTTAGTTGGGGAAACAGATTTAAACCCCACTGGAAAGTGAAACTCAACAAAAATAGTAAAAAACAGAACCAACACCTCAGTAATTTTCTCCTTCCAGAAACACAATGAGCCATTTCCCTCCTGGGGATTAAAGACTTGAGAGGGAGCTAAACCACAAACCTCTTAGAATACCCTCCCTTAGACCTGGGGCTTTTGAAAGCTACTTTCTCCACACAGGTACAAACTTTGAAATGCACATGTGGTAACGCTCCCCCCCACCCCCCAGGCCCCTGCTTATTTGCAACTGGCAACCCATTCCCAGCAAGAGAATTTTCATTAGATGGAAGCACTGGACCACTCGTCCTCCCCTTAGAGACCTTCCCTTCCTGTTGCATTCTAGGCCTGTGCTGTCTAATGCAGGAGCCACTAGCCCCAGATGGCTATTGAGTATTTGACTAGTCCATATGGAGATGTGTCTAAGTGTAAAAGAGGCACCAGAATTCAAAGACTTAGCATTAAAAAAAAAGGAAAATAGCTAATTAAAAATTTTTATATTAACATGCTATTATGACCATATATTGGATATATGAAGTTTAAATAAAGGACTGTATGTTAAAATTAATTTTACCTTTTTCTTTCACCTCTTTAAATGTGACTCTAAGAAAATGTAAAAGTGTGTATGAATACGTCTTATTCCCATCAGCCAGCGCTGTTCTAGAAGCCCAGCATTTTGCTCCAAGCTGGTTCCCCGGCTCCCTCACACTCTCCATCCCTCTCTCTGCCTAGCCCGTTCACATCCTGTCCACACACACCAAACAGAAACCCTGTCACCTCACTCCTCCCCACCCAGTATCTGCAATTCCACATAGGCCTGAAATGGTTTTGCCCACCATTCTGTCAAGTGAGATGTCCCGTTTTATTTCAATAGATCCCTAATTCCCACTTCTTTCATGAAATCTTCCACTTTTCAATGAAGACAACAGAGTTGCTTATTGTTCCCTTCAAGATCTTCCAGTTTGGCCACAGAACCAATAGGGTGATTATTTTGATCCTGACCAAGTACTCACTTGTTCAACCACACTCACTGGGTACCACCTGCGGTCCGGGCCCGGGCTAGCTACGGTGGTTACCCAATAACATTAGCACACAGCCCTAAAATGATGTGTGGGGTGATGTCAACAGGAACATAGACATTAAACCAGTGGTCCCCTGCCCTGGGTCCCAGAAGGATGCTCTACTTGCTAATGTCTTTCTGAGAAAGGGTTTAAATGTAGTAACACAAGTCTCCCAGCTTCGAAACATGAAACTGCTTGGCCTCATATTAAACGTTTCCCCCTTTCACACTTTGTATACACCCTCAGGTCTCCCTGACTACCCTGTAAACTCCATTTGTCTTTGTAGCCCCTGTTGTTTTGCTGACCCAGTATTAAACGCCATGCTTTCACGTGTGCACACGCTCACTTATTTCTCACAATTCTGTGGCTACCATTATTTTTCCCTATTCAAAGGTGAAGAAACTGAGGCACGGGAAGTTGGGTAACTTCATGAAGTCACACAGATAATGAGGGAAGGATTCAGGATTTGAACCCAGGCAGCCTAACCCTAGAGTCAAGCTAGTCACCACCACCCGAATACACACCATGGACTGTGTAAGCTTGAAGCTGCCCCCAAATGGCGCCTACAAAGGAAAAGTGAGGACTGAAAAAAAAAAAAAAGAGGGAGCAAAGGAGAGAGAGAAGATATGAGAGAAATAAACTGATGATTTTATTTGAACCCCTAAGGAATATGAAGCCAAAAATTACCCTTTGGTCTTCCTAGTTATACAAATAGTCTTTCCTCACTCGTAGTCATGGGTGCTTAATGAAAGGTACTCTCACAATTGTGTGTACAAACAGAACCGTAAACAGTGTATACACATTCTCTGGGGAGAATCTCAAAGGAGACTGTGATTTTACAAAGCTGCCAGATGTACAGCTTCTTAGCCAAATATCCTTTCCTAAAATTAGGTGGGGACACTTAGACTGTGTTGGTGGTCGTGTGGCTAGCCTCTGTTCACATGAGCTCTATTTCTGGAGCTACATTTGTGTGGAACAGAATAATCTGTTTTCTATGTTAAACCAACTGCCACAATTTCTATTCATCTTTTAAAAGCATGTTTCTGGTCAGCATGCTAAATTGCAAAAATCTCAGCTCTTTCTCCAAACCCCACTAAAATGCCAGCATGTCAGCTCTGGTTCTGTGGGTCTTTCTCTCTCACTATTCTGCACTGCTCTGTAATGCTAAGGGACTGACCTCTGCAAGGCTGGGCTTCCCAGGGGTTCAGCAAATAGGAGCACTTGGGGTAGGAGTCTAAAGATGGGGGGAAGGGAGAAACTAGGGATTTCTCTCCATCCCTCTCTGCCTCTACCAGGATCGGGCAGGAGCTGGGTCTCCTCTGAGGCTCCAGAGGTGGGTTCTAGCTGCCACCAGGGTTACTAGTTATCATGTCTTCATTAAATCATTCTTTTATCTCCTTTATGCTCATTTGAATGGTTTACTAATCTAGGAAATTGCCCTTTAGTGGAAGGACAATTTATCCCTCAGTGAGCCTACCAACAATATACTGGCATTTCAAATAAGGTAAACACAGAACCTAAGGAGCAAATGCCAGTGAGTTTTGCTTTCTGTTTTGAACCTTATACAAAAGATGGCCCCAGGGTGCACATATCCCATATTTGAATATGGTTTGTAGTTTTCTTCTTTCTCTATTTGAGCTCAGTGACTTGAGGCAGTTATAGACCGAATGTTGGTGTCTCTCCTAAATTCCTATGTTGAAGCCCTAGCCCCAAATTTGGTGGTATCTGTAGGTTGGGCCTTTGGGAGGTAATTAGGCTGAGATGAGGTCATGAGTGCACAGCCTCCATGATGGGACTAGTGGCTTTTTAATAAGAGGAAGAGGCAGTAGAGCTTCCTCTCTCTGCCATGTGAGCAAACAGCAAGAAGGAGGCTGTCTGCACTCCAGAAGGAGGGGCCTTCACCAAGAAGTGAAATGGTGGCCGGGCACGGTGGCTCATGTCCATAATCTTAGCACTATGGGAGGCCAAGGAAGGTGGATTGCTTGAGCTCATGAGTTTGAGACCAGCCTGAGCATCAGTGAGACCCCTTCTTTACTAAAAACAGAAAAATTAGCCAAGTGCAGTGGTATATACTTTAAGTCCCAGCTATTTGGGAGACTGAGGCAAGTGGATCACTTGAGCCTAGCAGCTTGTGGATGTTATAAGCTATGTAAGCTATGACACCACAGCCTGGGTGATAGAATGAGACTCCATCTCAAAAAAAGAAAGAAAGAAAGAAAGAAAAAAGACAGAGAGAGAAAGATAGAAAAGAATTGAAATGGCTAGGACCTTGGACTTCCCAGCCCCCAAAACTGTAAAAAATAAATGTTAGTTGTTTAAGCCACGCATTTCGTGGAATTTTGTTACAGCAGTTCAAGCTAACATAGAGGCCAAATTCCCATCTCTCCACCTCTACTAGAAGTGTAATACTATCTGCACATCACTGTTGCCTGGTCTTGCTTTCAGCAACCAGCCTAAGAGTCTGCTGCTTCTTTAGGTAGAGTAAGTAACATCTTTGTCCAATGACCAGCCCGAATCATCAGCCATTTCCTGACTGAGGCAGCAATGGTTTGTTGAGCCACCACTACAGCATGGTAATGTTTGCTTCTGGGTTGCTACCTAGGCATGGTGTTCTTGAAATGCAAATAAATGGAAACCTTCATAATAACTCCAAGAACTTCCAATCAGGAAATAAAGGGGGGGGGAGTTCAATAATTCAACCATAGATTTAACTTCTACAAAATGCTCTAGATCAGCGGTTCTCAACCTGTGGGTCGCGGCCCACAGGAACTATTAAAAGGCTGTGGCATTAGGAAGGTAAAACCCCACAAAGTTTTATTCTCTTTCTTTTTCATTTTTGCTCTTGGTAAATAGATTTAATACATTGCCCTGACTTGTTTTTCCCTCTAAGAGCAAATGAATTTTCCTGAAAATATAGCATTTTTCACTTGGCAAACAGGTATAAGAATAAATTCTTTAAGCACCATTTAAGAAGCTTACTTGAAATTTTGGAGGCTCACACCAAAATGCTGACTATTAAATAGCTATTTGTTATGCAATGCCAAACGAAAATGTGCTGTCATAATTCATCAGATAACATTTAGTTTTTACCTCATTTTGAAAAATTTACCTCATTTACCAGGACAGCCAGAAATCATAACTTATGGCTGTCATGTGAAAGTAGTAAAATATTACATACCTGCAGATGACCTCTATCCAGACATGCTTTTCACTGTTCACATTTTATCTGTCAAATAGTACTTTTTTAAAAGAAACAAATATAAATGCCATTATAGAGAGAAGCTACCAGCCTAGGACAAGTTCTAGCATTTTGTGTCCTGACAGATCTTAAATTGAACATCAGCCAAAGTCAATAAAACTTGTTCATGCAGAACCTTACCTGGTTTTCACCACATCGAGGGGGTGCATCAGGCAAATTTCTACAAGACCTGAAAGATGATAAAAAAAAAAAAAATCCAGTAAACACTTATGTAAACACCAGTTCTTAGTTCCGTGACCCTTTTGATTTCTCAGGGGTGACGATTCACATAAGGAACTTGGGACTTTAGACATGACACTAATAGAAGTAGGCTAGTGGCAAAAGACAAATACATATTATTATTTCAATGGGAACAAGATAGGTGAGTGAGTAACTTTCTTACAAGGGCTACAGGGGAATGAAAATAAAAAAGGAATTATATGTCTTAATCCCACTCAACTAGGCAGAAATTGTTGTATCCCAGTTCAGCCCAGTACATAGTGTATGTGGAAGGAAGGGAGGAAAGGAGAGAAGGGAGGGAGGGTCTCTGAGTCCTTCTCACCCCCCAGTACCTAACACAGAAAATCATAAGCCTCAGTTTAGCAGCCAGAAATAAAGATAATGCTGCTAGGTAGCTAGATAATCCAACACATATCAACACATCAATTGCTTCATAGAGAATAGTTGTTTTTCTAAGCAGCGCTTAGATTATCTCATTTAATCCTCACAAGAATGCTATGTGATGGGATGTATTATCCCCATTTTGTGGATGAGATAACTGAAGCACAGAGGTTTAATAACTTAGTGTCACCTTGGGAGTAGTCTTAATTCCCACAAAGCCCATGATATTAACTATTGCACAGTGTGAAAGAACTTCCACAGCTTCTTGCAAATCAATTGTAAAGCCCTACCTCCTGCCGTTTAATTGAGCAGAGAAGACTACTCAATTACAAATTACTGGCACATAACAATAGTAGCCATATAAGTAGTTGCATGTACTAGTAATTGTAAAAATAATTATAGTGGTAGTTGTTATAGTATTACAATAGTAATAATCACGACAGGTACCTTACCTAGAGCTGCTACGTATTTGTGATCATTTAACATACATTGCATCTAATACGTACAACTTCTGAACCAGGTAAATATCATTATCATCTTTACTTTATAACAGAAATCTATAAACTACAGCCCATGGGCCTCATGCTGGTTGTGTGAGGACTTTTTTGCTTATCTGTAGTATTGGATATCACAAAAAGTATGCACAGACTTTTTTGGCTATTCAACTTTTGTTAATGTTTGCACATTTTTTAATTTTTCTTTTGAGACAGAGTCTCACTCATTGCATGAGCTAGCATGTTATGCCCTCAGCCTAGCTCTCAGCAACATCAAACTCCTGGGTTTAGGTGATCCTTCTGTCTCAGCCTCTTGAGTAGCAGGGACTATAGGCGCCCACACTGATGCTCAGCTAAGTTTTTCTATTTTTAGTAGACACGGGGTCTCACTCTTGCTGAGGCTGGTCTCAAACTCTTGAACTCAAACAATCCACCCATCTCGGCCTCCCAGAGTGCTAGGATTCAGGTGCAAGTCACTAGGCCTGGCCTACTATTTCTGTATTTGATGTGTGGCCCAAGACAACTCTTCTTCCAATGTGTAGCAGAGAAAAACAAAGTTTGGACACCCCTGCAAGACAAGCAAACTGGGGTTGATGACCTTCAGCAAATTTGTCCAAAGGCCACACAACTGTATCTGTGGGCAGTTTTTACAGGCAGAGCATACACCTTCATTTGTAAACTAATTCTATTTGTAAGTAGCTGGGACTTAGCTCATCTTTTCCATCCCATATTTATACACACAAATATCTTTTCCTTCCTACACTGGCCAGGTTCCGAAAGCTCAAAGGGCCTGGCCTGTCCTTCCTGAAGGCCTACTTTGTTTCTGGAGAAGCTTTAAACCTGTTCTATGTTGCAAAGTCAAATGAGTTGATCAGAAACAACTGTCCTAATCTGGCTACAACTAATAGGATCCAATATTGATATTTGTGCCATGGGCCCTCCAAGTCACTCAATTAGAGTCTCATTGCCTAGAGATGGCAGGAAACGGGCACAAGGGAGAACAGGAAACAGGATCCCTAGACACAATGGCAAAGGCCCAGGGTGCCATTATATCCTTATCAATAAGCCCTGTTACTCAAGCTAGCATGGACATGTCTCTTCCTTGCAACCTGTAAAACCTCCTTATATTTCTCCTTGCTTGACAATTCATATTCACCTGGTAGGAATGAGGTGGCCAGAATTTTTGTCCTGGTGCTCTCACAGAGGCCCCTGGGGACATCAGTTCCTCATCTGTAAAGGGAAGGATTAAGTGGTCTAGAATAATGGTGAAGCCTAATGTCCTATGTTTGTTTGTCTTGCTGTTTTTGAATCTGATTCTTACTTATATATTTTTCCTTATAATTCTAATTTAATCCTTATTATATTAACTAGAAGAGGACAAAGCTCCAATCCTTTAAACAAAATTTACCTTGGAAACTCAAATTTTAAAAGTAGGATTCTTACCAAGCACTGTCACAGACATCCACTAAACACACTTTTGTGAATCTGGCGTGTATGGGGGGAGACGCTTAGAATCAGTTTACAAAGCACACACACAAAGCTTCCCTGATTGACTTGGCATTAGAGGAGAAACAAAATATTACATCCTAAATAGCAGTAGTCGGTATAGCTCTCAGAAACTTCACCAAAAGAACCAAGAATACCAATAGCTTACTGAAACTTACAGCAGCACTTGGAGAATCAGTTCACGTTTATATAAACCTATTTGCCTATTTATAAAATTATTTTAGTTTCCTATGTGCTAATAGACATTTCTGTTAGTAAACATATAACAGATCGGATCATTATAGTTTTGTGATTACTTAATACATTGTTGACCAGGAATTTTATGCAGAAACTATCTATGTGACCAGGTAACTTGTGACCAGTCAACAATGTGTCAAAATTATTTTCTAAACTCTAGTATGCATGGAAATATTCATTTATTCATCCACCAAACTTGCACTGGTTGCCTGCTGTGTATCCGGCACTGAGGATAGAGTCTAGTGAGGGGAACAGAACATAGGAACACTCAATAATGCGTGGGGGAGGTGCAGTGCTCAGAGTTCATGGGAGCATCAGAGAGGTCCCTGACCTAGGCTGGGGCTGGGTGAGAAAGGGATTTGAGGCAGAGAGTATAAGGCAGGAGCATGAGGCATAGAGGAAGACACAGAAAAAAGAAGCACTTGGTTATTATGGAGCTTAGGGCTGAAGGGCACGAGATGAGGCTGGAAGTGTGAAGGTCAAAGTCAAATTCATGTTCAGGCACTTATACTTTATCCCATAGCCATGGGGAGCCAGCGAAGAGTTTTTTGTTTGTTTGTTTGTTTTTTGTTAAGCTCATTGATTGTATTTTCTTATTACTAATGTACACTATGCCCACTGGAGGCATTTTGAAAGCAGAGGAGTGATAATAACCTCCGCTACCGTCTTCTCCCCATGGTGTAATGATATACCCCTTCAGCCCCACACTGCTCACAATCACTTTTGATTTCCAGCAAGGACAAGAGCATCAATGCCCCACCCCCACCTCCCTTCTGTTACCAGTTCACCAGTATAAGCATCATTTCTTATCATGTCACAGATGTCCCACTGACCTCTAAATCTGAAAAAGTCAATTGCCTTCTGTGAAACTGCCTGCTAAATTCTGACTTGGCCCAAAGAAAATGTGACTTAAGTCGTCAAATGATTGGTCCAGAATCTCTGTGTATGGTTATTTATTCACTATGATTTTCAATCAAAACAAGCAATTTACAGAATTTAAATTAGCAAAAAAAAAATATCATAAGCAGAGAGAATAGATAGGTTAGAAACGATATGAAAGTTTTAACTTTAATCAGTGTTTTAAATCTGGATTCACTCAGTGAGAGAACGGATGCTTGATGTTCTACACAGATAGCTAAGGACTGTGAGACACTGATTACTATTAATGGACATAACCATAAAAATAGAATTAGAGAAATTGTTACCATAGGCCTAGAAATGACCTTAAGAAGCTGAACTGTACCATGTACTGGTTGGCAATTCATACTATGACCTAGTATGAAGTCACAAATTCAATAATGGGTTAGTGAACACAGATTTAATAATTTCTTTTTTTCTCATAAAATTGAAAGTCAAATATAGGAAAGAAGATGACACTAAAATATCAGGTTTCATTTAACAATTCATCTTAATTGCCAATTTAAGATACATTGATACAGAATAAAAATAATTAGAAAAACATATATTTTCTCAAATAACATATTATTTATCAAGAAGTTAAAAAAGTTCCATTGTTACATTATTTTCTTTTTCTTTCTTCTTCTGTTTTCTTGTTTGTTTGTTTGTTTGTTTTGTTTTGTTTTTTAAGAGACAGGGTATCTCTTTGTCACTCAGGTTGGACTGTAGTGAGTGATCACAGCTTCAAACTCTTGGGCTCAAGTGATCCTCCCACTTCAGCCTCCCAAGTAGCTGGGACTATAGGCATGAACCACCAGGTCTGGCTCATTTTTTCTGGTTTTCGTTGTTGTGGAGATGGGGGTCTCACTTGTTGCCCAAACTCCTGGCCTCAAGTGATCCTCCTGCCTGGGCCTCCCATAGTGCTGGTATTACAGGTGTGAGCAACCCAACCCAGTCCATTTATTATTTTCATTTGAGGCAACTGATGATTTATCACAATAATAAGCAAATGGGAATTGCTATGAGATGTGTTTAAATTAGACAAAAAGCTAATTTTACAAGGCTATTTATAAAAATCAAGGAATTCCCAAAGCAGATTGATAATTGTGAATTTAACATATTATAAATATTTTCATAGTTCCTACAGATTCTCGCTATTTCAGGGAACATGACTATTTCTCTGATTCAAATGACACTGGTAATGTGACTCTACTGAGGGCACAGAAAGGAACAGGCTATGCCCTGAACCTGTATCCCTGAATGCTTCCATCTTTGAACTGGCTCACATACAGGCCACCCCCTAAGCCATTATTGCTGCTACAGGATTATGAGAACACCATCTTAAATTCTTTCCCCAGACTTCATCTTTTCTGAGAGGGTCTCCCGGCCAGTCTCTTCAACCAGAAAACTGAAATTAACATTAGCCCCACCCCTCTGTCTTCTGATACAACTTGAGTCATACCTGTTTTCTTAAGGAAAGTACAAACACCATCACGTAATGATCAATCATGATTGGTAAAACAACAGTTTTCTCCCCAGTGTTGAATTCCTGGGACCTTTCCTTTCCTCTGGAATGTTTCTCTCCTATAAGAACACATGCATGTACTTCTGGGAAGCCTACTAATGTTCAGTTATCAATTCAGGCAACCATTTTCCCAGAAATCCTGAGTCAGAGACTGTTAGTTGTCCCTCAGTGTTCATACCGTCTTCTCCCTGACCACCCAGAATAAAGATCACATTTCCCAGCTTCGCCTGCTGCCCGGCACTGCTATGTGACTAAGTTCTGGCCAAGCAAATGTGAGTGAGAGTAGTCTGAGCAACATCTGGGAAGTCTTTCAAAGGTAGAGATACTATGAAAACCTCTACCCTGATCTTCTCCTCCCTTTCCCCCTTTCCTGCTGGTGGAATGTGGACATAGGGGTGGAGCTATCATTATGGACAATAAGAGACTTTGGGCAGAGAGGCCACAGAAAATGGCAACAAGATAGACATAGTAGAGTTCTGGTCTGTTTACCTTCAGATGCTCATGATGGGGAAAAAACTTCCATTTTCATTAAACTACTGCTATTTGTGTTTTCTGTCATGTACAGACGACCTAAATCTAAAATAGATTGATAGAGTAGCTCTCACAGTACCCTAAGCTTGTATTTCAGACACCACTCTGCAACTGTCTCTTTTCTTGCCTGTATACTCCATGAGGACACCTGCATCCCCATCACTGTATACAATGGCTGGCACTTACTAAGTGTAATAAATATTTACTGACTAAATAAATTAATGCTGATTAGGGTTTCTGCACATGCCATTATGTCAGCTAATTCTTGAGATAAACTAAACTAGCAGCTTTATTTGTTCTGATTTATTTAATTACGCTAAGCATTATATAAATAAGCAGATAAGGACAGAGAAATAGTCATAAAAATAAAAAATAGAGAACGTGGGCTATTTGAATACAGAGTCGCAATATTGTTGATCTCATATCCAGATGTTCAGCTGCAATGTTAGGAGGCAACTAAACAATCAGCACATAATAGATGGACACATGATTACTGAGAGCTGTGTGGATTCAGGGTATTGTGTTAGGCGCTGGGAACAGAGCCTGATGCAGCATCCAGGGAACCTGAGAGGCTGAAGGATTTCAAAGGTCAGCATGGAAGTGACACACTGGGAAAGGCCTTACAGGGAAAAGGAAGGCATTGAGCAGAAAATAGCAATATGCATAAAACTATGTTTCAAGCCAGTGATATCATGTTGCATTTCAGAGTGTAAAATGTTCTTTATGTTTGCCATCAATTCTAGTCTTACATAATTGTTGCTTTTATTTCAAATTGTCAACCTTCTTCAAAGGACTGCTATCCTTCTCATAAAACTAATGACAGAAAACATGAAGAAATATTTATCATGTTTGAATTAAAATGTTAATTCATCTGTGGCCTGGATATTTTCATATTTGGAATTACTTGTCCTAAGTCACAAGGTTTACTTCTGTGAGGTAAAGGCCATTTAAAACACACACACAGACATGCACATCTCACCAGGAAATAGTTCTTAAAATTTTCATCTACTTTGCCAACAACCACTGGTAGAGATCTCATAACTCAACACTATCCTTTTTCCTAGGTCTAGGAATAGAAAACCACATCAAAGCCATCATTCCTCAGAAAGGATGGAGTTGTTCTTTTTCCTTCTGGAGGTTTAAAAATACTTACAACATAAAGCAAGAGACTGCCCTCTCCCTTTTTGCATATCCCTTTACAACCAGGACTACAGAAAAGAGAAGAGACCCTGGTGGGAGCGTAACTGCACTGAGGGATGGATCGACTATGGGACATACTCACCCTGGCTAACTCTTAATGGAGTCCTGAGGTCTAGAGACTGAGAATGCTGACCCATCCCTGTTGAGCCTTCTCATGCCACCTGGCTTTCACTCAGAACTGTGTGGCAATGAGCTTTAGTAACCTTTGCAGCACAAGAATGAAGGAATGTGGAGGACAAGCTTGGTGCCCAAAAGAACCTTTGAACATAGCTTAGTAAAGACACTGTTGAGTGATCCTTCTGTTAAGGTCTTAATTTTTATTTTAACTATACATACGCAATTTATTACACATTGATCTGTTCTAAGATAATTATTTGAGAACAATGTGTTCTAAAATTACCCTGCTTTGTTACCACCAAGTCAATTCACATTTCCTTACAGTTCCATTACATGCAGCAATTAGATTGATTATATTATAATTCCATCATATTTGCATTACATATAGCAAGAATAGCATTTATCATACAACGGCTGGCAATATACAGAACATGTAAATGTGTGTCTCTCTACATGGCCTCTCTAACCCCAGGCAGCTATTGCAAAATTCATCTCCTGGCACTGTTAAACGATATTATGTGAATGGTTATGTTGTTAGCCAAATGTAAACCATGAGCTCTTTGAGGAATTGAAGTATTTATCTTTACATACCCACAGATTAAATGACATCAAACACATAGATTTCTATGAAGAAGTTCCCTACCTACACTCATGCCTTGGGTGAGCCCATCCCAACACATCTTAGTTAAAACTCCTATGATTTTAACTATGCTAACAAACTCACCAATCCTGACTTCTCTTACAAAGCCTAGACGTAAAAAACCAATTGCCTATTTGACATCTCTGCTTGGACATTTAACAGCCTTCTCAAATTTCACATGTCTAAATCTGGGTTCCCCACCCCTCCAATCCCATTCTAAAACAACAGCAACAACGAATTATTCAACCTCAGAATCACCCTGGAATCTTCTCTTTCTCTCACAACCCTTTTTGCATCGACCTAGAAATCTCTTTGGCTCTATTTCAAAATAAACAGGGTGCCCATAAAGTTCATGTGCAATTTAAAATAGTGTGCAGTTTACTCTGTTAAACTACTTTGAATTGCACATAAATTTTATGTCCACCCTGTATATCCAGATTTCTACCACTTCTCACTTCCTTTGACCCTCCCTCTGGTCTTACAGACCATAGTCAATTCTCACTGATTAATAGTATCAGCCACTTAACAGGTTCCCTCCATCCATCCACCTATGCCTCCTTCCATTGGTTTTCACCCTGTAGCTTGGGGATCCCTTTGAGATGTAAGTCATTTTTATCATTCTGCCGGGCAGCAGTGGGTCCCCACTGTACTCAGAGAACAGCTGTGTGTAACCTGGACCTGTACCACTCAAGTGACAGTGACCCAACCACTCTGAGACTGTGAACTGCCCTTCTTTACCCCAGCATGAATAAATGTCTTCATGCTGCTCTGCTCTTTCAGTTTTCCATACTGCTTTCCAGGATTCACTGATTTATTATGTTTATCAATAGAAAATGAACTTCACCAGGAGATTGATCTCTGCGGTAAGTACCCAATATGTTCCTGACACATAAGTGCTAATCAACAGAATCCAAAGAATTGAAATTCTACCTTCTATCTTCTCAGATCATAAGGCACTAAAAGTGGAACTCAACTCCATCAAAAACATTCAACCTCACACAAAGGCATGGAAGTTAAACAACCTCATGCTGAATGACAGTTGGGTGCAGGAAGAAATAAAAGAGGAAATTATTAACTTCCTTAAGTATAACAACAAGGAAGACAAAAGCTACCAAAACCTGTGGGATACTGCAAAAGCAGTCCTGAGAGGAAAACTTATCACTTTAGAAGCCTACATTTGAAAAACAGATAGAGAACATATCAACAAACTCACAAGCCATCTTATGGAATTGGGAAAAGAAGAATAAGTTAAGCCTAAACCCACCAGAAGAAAAGAAATATTCAAAATTTAAAAAGAGATTAATGAAATTGAAAACAAATGAATCATTCAGAAAAGTAATGAAATAAGGAGTTTGGTTTTTTTTTTTTTGAGACAGAGTCTCACTATGTCACCCTTGGTAGAGTGCTATGGCATCATAGCTCACAGCAACCTCAAACTCCTGGGTTCAAGTGATCCTTCTTACCTCAGCCTCCCAGGTAGCTCAGACTGCAGATGCCCACCATAATGCCTGGCTATTTTTTGATTGCAGTTGGCCCCTGCTGGATTTGAACCTACCAGCCTCACTGTATGTGGCTGGTGGTGTAACTACTCTACTACTGGTGCTAAGCCAAGGAGTTGGTTGTTTTAAAAAGTAAATAAAATAGATAAACCTTTGGCCAGACTAACTAGAAATAGAAAAGTAAAATCTCTAGTAACCTCAATCAGAAATAATAAAGGGAAAATAACAATTGATGCCACAGAGATAATCTCTGAATACTACCAGAAACTCTATGCCCAGAAATTTGACAATGTGAAGGAAATGGACCAATATTTGGAATCACACCCTCTTCTTAGACTTAGCCAGGAAGAAATAGACTTCCTGAACAGACAATTGCAAGTACTGAGATCAAAGAAACAAAAAATCTCCCAACAAAAAAATGCCCTGGTCCAGATGACTTCACACCAGAATTCTATCAAACCTTCAAATAAGAGCTTATTCCCATGCTGCAGAAATTATTCCAAAATAATTGAGGAGGAAGGAATCTTCCCCATATGTCCTACGAAGCAAACATCACCCTGATACCAAAACCAGGAAAAGACCCAACTAAAAAGGAGAACTTCAGACCAATTTCACTAATGAATATAGATGCAAAAATTCTCAACACAATCCTAGCCAATAAATTACAGCTTATCATCAAAAACGTCATACATCATGATCAAGTAGGTTTCATCCCAGGGATGCAAAGCTGGTTTAACATATGCAAGTCCATAAATGTTATTCACTGTATCAACAGAAGCAAAAACAAACACCATATGATCCTCTCAGTAGATGCAAAAAAAAATTCCATAAAATTCAGCATCATTTTCTAATCAGAACACTGAAGAGTATAGGCATATGTGGCACATTTCTTTTTTTTTCTTTTTTTTGCCATTTTTGGCCGGGGCCACATTTGAACCCACCACCTCTGGTATGTGGGGCCAGTGCCCCACTCTTTTGAGCCACAGGTGCCACCCCATGGCACATTTCTTAAACTGATCAAAGCTATTTATGACAAACCCACAGCTAATATTTTACTGAATGGAGGTAAAATGAAAGCTTTTCAACTTAGAACTGGAACCAAACAAGGTTGTCCTCTGTCATCATTACTATTCAACATAATGCTGGAAGTTGTAGCCAATTCAATTAGGCAAGACAAGAAAATAAAGGACATCCAAATGGAAGCACAGGAGGTTGAACTCTCTCTTTGCTGATGATATGATCTTATACTGAGAGAACCCCAAAAACTCAACCATAAGACCCTTGAAAGTCATCAAAAAATATAGTAATATCTCAGGATGTAAAATCAATGTCCACAAGTCAATAGCCTTTGTATAAGCCAATACAAGCCAAGATGAGATGCTAATTAAGGACACAACTCTCTTCACCATAGCTTCAAAGAAAATGAAATACCTAGGAATATACCTAACAAAAGAGGTGAAGGACCTCTATAAAGAAAATGATGAAAACCTAAGAAAGGAAATAGCAGCAGATATTAACAAATGGAAGAACACACCATGCTCATGGCTTGGAAGAATCAACATTGTTAAAATGTGTACACTTCCCAAAGCAATCTATGATTCAATGCCATCCCTATTAAAATACCAACATCAGGCTCAGTGCCTGTAGCTCAGCAGCTAGGGCGCTGGCCACATACACCAGGGCTAGGGGGTTTAAACCTGGCCAGTGTCTGCCAAACAATAATGACAACTAAAACAACAAAATGGCCTGGCCTTGTGGTGAGTGCCTGTAGTCCCAGCTACTTCAGAGGCTGAGGCAGGAGAATCACCTAAGCCCAAGAATTTGACATTTTGTGAGCTGTGACGCCATAGCACTCTACCAAGGGCAACATAATGAGACTCTGTCTCAAAAAAATAATAACAATTATAATAAAATAAAATAACATTGTACTTTCAAAACTTGGAAAAAATGATTCTTGGTTTTGTATGGAACCAGAAAAAACCCTATTTACCTAAGGCAATTTTTTTTTTGAGACAGAGCCCCAAGCTATCCCCCTGGGTAGAGTGCCCTGGCATCACAGCTCACAGCAACCGCCAACTCCTGGGTTCAAGCGAGTCTCCTGCCTCAGCCTCCCAAGTGGCTGGGACCACAGGCACCCACCACAACACCCAGCTATTTTTTGGTTGTAGCCGTCATTGTTGTTTTGGTGGCCTGGGCTGGATTTGAACCCTCCACCTTAGGTGTATGTGGCTGGAGCCTTAGCCACTTGAGCCACAGGCGCCAAGCCAGCTAAGGCAATTCTTAGTAATAAAAACAAAGCTGGAGGCATCAGCATACCAGATTTTAGGCTGTACTACAAGGACATAGTGGTCAAAATAGCATGGTGCTGGCACAAAAATAGAGACATAGACATTTGGAATGGAATAGAAAACCAGGAAATGAAACTAACATCTTACAACCACCTAATCTTCTATAAACCAAACAAGAATATACATTGGATTAAAAAAGGTGGGGGGGAAGATGCCCTATTGAATAAATGGTGCTGGGAGAACCGCATATCCACATGTAAAAGACTGAAACTGGACCCACACCTTTCTCCACTCATAAAAATTGATTCAAGGTGGATAAAGGATTTAAATTTAAGGCATGAAATGATAAAAATTCTCAAAGAAAGCATAGAAAAAACACTGAAAGGTATTAGCCTGGGTAAAGACTTCATTCGAAGAAGACTGCCGTAGCAATTGCAACAACAAAAAAACTAAACAAATGGGACTTAATTAAATTGAAAAGCTTCTGTACAGCTAAGGAGACAACAACCAAAGCAAACAGACAACCTACACAATGGGAAAGGATATTTGCATATTTTGAATCAGACAAAAGCTTGATAACTGGGATCTATAGAGAACTCAAATTAATCCACATTAATAAGCCAACAATTCCATCTATCAAAGAGCAAGAGAGATGAATAGAATCTTCTTTAAAGAAGACGGACAAATGGCTAGCCAACATATTAAAAAATGCTCATCATCCCTAATTATTAGATAAATGGAAATCAAAACTACTCTGAGATACCATCTAATCCCAGCGAGAATGGCCCACATCACAAAAATCTCAAACTGCAGATGCTGGCATGGATGTAGAGAGAAAGGAACACTTTTACACTGCTGGTGGGACTGCAAACTAATACAACCTTTTTGGAAGAACTATGGAGAACCCTCAAAGAACTGAAGCCAGACCTCCCATTTGATCCTGCAATCCCATTACTGGGCATCTACTAGGAGGAAAAAATCCTTTTACCATAAGGACACTTGCCCTTGACTATTTATCACAGCTCAACTTAGAATTGCCCAAATGTGGAGACAACCTAAATGCCCACCAACCCAGGAATGGATTAACAAGCTGTGGTATATGTACACTATTCATCCATTAAAAGGATGGAGACTTTACATCCTTTATATTAACCTGGATGGAAGTGGAACACATTATTCTTAGTAAAGCATCACAAGAATAGAGAAGCATGAACCCTATGTATTCAGTTTTGATATGAGGACAAGTAATGACCTAGTACACAGTGGGGTGTGGGGGAAGGGCAGAGCAGAGAGAGAGAGCGAAGGAGGGAAGGGGTGGGGAAAAGGAAGAGCAGAGAGAGGGAGGGAGAGGAGTGTGGGGTCTCAGTGTGTGACACACCTTTTGGGGGCAAGACGCAATTGTAAGAGGGACTTTACTTAACAAATGTAATCAGTGTAACCTGGTTCCTTGTACCCTCAATGAATTCCCAACAACAACAACAAAAAAAAGCACAAACTCTAAATAAACCACAGCACAGTTCAAAATTGCAAAAAAGACTCAAAAGTTCAAGTAGCCAAATAAACATCCTACCACTCAAAACAAACATGCATGTGTTCCCAATTCTGCCCAAAAAAGAACCTTTCTACTGTAACTGATGCACAGCCTAACAAAAAAACTAACAAAAAAAGAGATTGAATTGGGCAATGCCTGTGACTCAGTGAGTAGCACATTGACCCCATATACCGTGGGTGGCAGGTTCAAACCTTGCCCCTCCCAAACTGCAACAAAAGGATTTAAAGAAGAACTAATATCAATCATTCTCAAACTTCTCCAAAAAACAGAATATGATGAAATACTGCATGTAATACAAATCATGTTCTCTAATTATTCTATGTCTATATAAATATTTGTATTGAAAAACTTCTCACTGTAAGAGAAATGCCTTTTCATTACACTGGCTGTTCTTTCTGCAGGATTCAACTGGGAAACTCCATCACACCTAAACTACAGTATCTCTGCCCTTCAAGAAATCTTCACTATGAGGAATAAGGGTAGTGGTCATTGGAATTCTGGCTATGTGATCTTGGCAACTTCGCTGAGTTTCCCTGACTCCTGATTTTTCTCTTCTGTTCTATGGGGATAGTGATATACCCTTCGGGTGGTTGTGAGAATTAATTGAGTTGCCTTTAAATCCCTAAGGAGGAATGCTAAGAGTTCATGATGTATAGCTATTATACAAGTGATTCATGCATTAAAAGCTGGGTCATCCAGGACGGCACCTGTGGCTCAGTGAGTAGGGCACCAGCCCCATATACCAAAGGCGGCAGATTCAAATCTGGCCCCAGCCAAACTGGAAAAAAAAATAGCCAGGTGTTGTGGCGGGTGCCTGTAGTCCCAGCTACTCAGGAGGCTGAGGCAAGAGAATCACCTAAGCCCAAGAGCTGGCGGTTGCTATGAGCTGTGACACCACAGCACTCTACCAAGGGCAACGAAGTGAGACTCTGTCTAAAAAAAAAAAAGCTCGTCATCCAAATAAAGAGAGAAGACACAAATAAAAAACTAAAATCAAAAAGTAAAGGCAGGGCGGCACCTATGGCTCAAAAGGGTAGGGCACCAGTCCCATATGCCGGAGGTGGCGGGTTCAAACCCAGCCCCTGGCCAAAAACTGCAAAAATAAATAAATAAATAAGAATAAAGTCTATTAAAAAAAGAAGAAGAAGAACTTAAAAGTGTGAAAGAATTGGGTGGAAAGGTGTCCCATTAAAAAAAAAAAAGTAAAGGCACTCCTAACCTGATAGAAATAAAAAGGATTATGAAAAAATACTATGAATAATTAATTTTAATCATACACCAACAAATTAGATAACCTATATGAAATAGAAAAATTCCCAGAAACACACAAGGTACCTAAACTGACTCAAGAAGGAATAGAAAATCTCAACAGATCTCTAACAAAAAAAGAGATTGAATTGGGCAATGCCTGTGACTCAGTGAGTAGCACATTGACCCCATATACCGTGGGTGGCAGGTTCAAACCTTGCCCCTCCCAAACTGCAACATAAAGGATTTAAAGAAGAACTAATATCAATCATTCTCAAACTTCTCCAAAAAACAGAATATGATGAAATACTTCCTAAATTAGTCAATGCGACCAGCATTACCGTGATATCAAGGAATCACAAGAAAAGAAAATCATAGACCATTTCCCTCATGAATATAGATGAAAATATCCTCAACAACATAGTAGCAAACTATAATAAATCAACAACATATTAAAGGACTATATGCCTAGCACCATGACCAAGTGAAATTTATCCCAAGAATGCAAGGATAGTTCAATACAGAAAAACCAAGCGATGTAATACATCACATCTACAGAATGAAGGAAAAAATCCCAAATGACCATATCAAGTGATGCAGAAAAGGCATTTGACAAAATCCAACACTCTTTCATAATTAAAGTATTATATCTTCAACACGATAAAGGACATTTATGAAAAACTCAACAGCAAACACCACACTCAGTGGTGAAACACTGAAAGCTTTCTCCCCGGTTGGGGGCCAAGACAATGATGCCTGCTTTCACCACAGCTATTAACGTTACTCCAGACAAATCTTTTGGTGTCGCTCCTGAGATTACTCAAAATATTATCGTCAGCTGGCTTCTTTTACAATTCTTCCATTCTCACAGAAATCCTGTCATTTTCACTGCCAGTGTCCTATAAAATGGTGTGCTTTATATTAAAAAACTCAATTCAATTCAGTATTTATTATTTACCTACTATGTGCAAATAACTGGGTAAGACCTTCAGGACAGAAAAATTTAAAAGCTCCATAATTCATGAAGATGTCAATTTTGCATCAGTGACTGTTTTCTAGATTTTGTCAAGAAAGGTTATACATGTAATAGAAGCTGGTTTTCTAGGTCAAAATACAATAACGAATAATTTTGTCATTCTCCAAAGACAAAGTCAGATTGGAATGTCACTGAACCTTAAGTACTGGTTTCATAAAAATAATTTTAAAAATTATTTCAGGAAAGCCAGGCATTATCCTGATAGTGCAACAGCTTTATGATTTACAGTATCAGTGGTGTATGCATTACCTATCACTGCGTAACAAGTTACCCCAAACTTGGTGGTTTAACACCAATCATGTATTACTTCTCATAGTTTCTATGGGTCAAGAATTTAGGCAGGAAACAGTGGGGAAATTATGTCCTTCATAATTTCTGCAGCCTCAGTAAGAAGACTTGAAATTTGGAAGCATCAGGAGACACTTGATGCTGTTGGCGGCCGGCTAAAATCCCCACACCTGGCATCTTGCAGCCCTGGCTTCCTCACAGCATGGTAGCTAGACTCCAGAAGCAAGAATCCTAAGACAGAACCCAGGGCAAGTCGTTTTTTATGACCAGCATGAGAAGTAATGCAACGTCACTTCTGCTGGCATTTTACTGGTCAAGGCAGTTACAGAGTCATACGTGGTTACAGTAGAGGCTACACAGATCCACCCCTCAGTGGGTGAAAAAAAAATCAGCATTACATAGAAAGAAGACCATGTAGGAGAGGGTATATTTTGCTGCAATCATCTTTGGAAATATGTTAAAGCAAGGAGAGACATGTGGAGTGTTCCCCACTGCCAGAAGTTTAAATTCACTCTGTTTCCCCCTTCTAAACTTTCTGTTAATTGGAGCTGACATCTACCTGCACTCTTTTATAAAGCACCTTCAAAGAATTTTATTTAACTATGTTTAATTAAAAGGGAAAGACTGGTTTGGTAAGAAGACAGGTGACGTGGCAAGATTAGCCAGATCCATCTTGGCACAGTGGCTCATTCCTGCACTCAATCCCAGCACTCTGGGAGGCTGAGGCGGGTAGATTGCTTGAGGTCAGGAGTTTGAGTGCAGTCTGAGCAAGAGCAAGACCCTGTCTCTACCAAAAATAGAAAAACTAGCTGGGCGTTGTGGCAGGTGCCTGTAGTCCCAGCTACTTGGGAGGCTGAGGCAAGAGGATCGCTTAAGCCCAAGAGTTTGAGGTTGCTGTGAGCTGTGACACCACAGCACTCTGCTGAGGGTGACAGAGTGAAACTCTGTCTGAAAAAAAGAAGGAAGGGAAGGGAAGAGAATTACCACCAAGATTGATTAGTAGGTGGATGTTTAGTTGGTTGGCTGATTCACACCTTACCTTCCTCCTACCATGACCTTGAGGTGGTCTGCTCTTGCAATTCTGACTCTCATTGCTGTGAAGCTCCAGCGCCTTATGGCCTCTCCTTGGTTCAGTTGGGTTTTAATGGCCATTCCTGTGGCTTTACTTGTGTTATTCTCACCACCGAAGATAATAAAACTGTATCTGTCAAGCTGTTTTGTCACAAAAATTAGACATTAACTAAATGTACTTCAATTAATGAATGCTTTATTGTGAAGTTTGAAAAGGGCAATTTATCCGACCCAGATACTGATACAGCCAGACTACACAGATAGCAATAAGACCTAGAATTAAGCTTTGCAAATGCTCCAAGCATCCTTCTCTCTGAGAGCTCTGCCGTCTGCCTCACCTCGGTGCTGCTTTCTGTCTTCCTGCCTCTCCTCTTCTCCCCTACTTCTCCTCTTGGCCCTTCCTTCCTCCCCCCTCCCTTTCTTCCTCATCCCCTCTCAGGAACCTTCTGCTCTTTTGCAGAGCAGAAATTTTTAATTTTAATAAATCTAGTGTTTTAGTACGGTTTGCATTGCTACAAAGGAATACTTGAAACTGGCTAATTTATAAAGAAAAGGCATTTATGGCTCGGCGCCTGTGGCTCAATCGGCTAAGGCGCCAGCCATGTACACCTAAGGTGGCGGGTTCGAATCCCCAGCCCGAGCCCGCCAAACAACAATGATGGTTGCAACCAAAAAATGGCCGGGCGTTGTGGCGGGCGCCTGTGGTCCCAGCTACTTGGGAGGTGGAGGCAGGAGACTTGCTTGAGCCCAGGAGTTGGAGGTTGCTGTGAGCTGTGATGCCATGGCACTCTACCCAGGGGGATAGCTTGAG